>JAXGGA010022355.1:0-15102 GCA_038373865.1 Uloborus plumipes | reverse complement strand
TGGGTAGATTTATGGTTATTTACTGTCAATGTACTATAATTATTTCACCATTACTGATAGTAACTGCTTTTTGATATTTGCTCAAAATTAGTTTAGATTTTACTTTAGTTTTGGATACTTTTGGACAGTTTTAGATACAAGAGTTCTAGACAGAACGGTTTAAACCAGGGTATTTACCATGGTTTTAGCTATAGTGTCCAAAACCTTGCCAACCCTGGTCCTGAACCATTTTTGCTGTTTTTTCTCAAACAGCACAAAAAAGTTAATTCAACTATACAAATCATTGTCAGTTGTTACAATCATTATTATTTCAAATTATGTAGTCTTTTGAGCAAAGGAGAGTCAGAGGGGACTTGATCCAGTAGTTTATTTATCAAGATGAAGAATGTTAACACTTTACCAACCGGTAGCGATTCGAACATCCTATGCCCTTTCACCGCCCGCTCAGCTGCAGATCGTCCAAGACACCGACTCGGTTTTGGCCTAGACTGACGCGCGGGGATATATGTGCATTTCTTAAACTCTGGTAAAATTGTACGCTTCGTGTTATTGTAGGGTAACAAAATTTAATAAAATCTTGTACTTTTAACATTTTATTTTTAACATCTTGTACTTTTAACATTTTGGCCCGGTCGGTAAGCGCCGGAGAGCAAACGTCGAATAATCGGCGCCCGGTCGGTAAGCGCTGGGAACAAAACGTCGATTAATCGACGCCCGGTCGGTAAAGTGTTAATGAATAATGAGTTAAATTTTTGTTGGGAAAGCAGGACAAGGAGTCATTATTTGAAGCTACTTAAATCTCAGGCTAACCTGGAGGTTAGGAAAAATTACTACTTTAGTCGGGTTATGAGCACCTGTAATAGCTTACCGAAAGAGGCTCTAATGAGGAGGGGAATAGTCTTAAGAGGGCTATTGGTTTTCACTGGAGGCTATAAATTGACTAGAAATAGCCTAGCTGATGGACCAAGAACCTGCTGCTGGTTGTCACAATTGTATTTGTATTTATTTTGTTTCCTCTTTTTTTTTTAGTATGTTATATTTTTAATACAAACCAGGGTTTAAGCTGAGTTCAAAAGTTCTTTACAAAAATAGCTAAAATGGGAGTAAAAACATTAGCAAATTGCTAAAATTTATGAGGCTAATGAATAAGATAATGTCGCTACGTTCTATAAGGTTTTTCGCAAAAAAGCGAAAATGCCTCTCTTCATGTTCGCAATTTGGAAAAAATTTTCGCATTTTGCGAAAAATGCGACCACAGTGGAAACCCTGCCACAAACTATAATTAATATTTTTATGCCAGTGATTTTATAGTTCAAGCAAAATAATTTTAATTCTTTTTAATCAGTAACATCTGTTGCACAATTGTGCAACTTTTCAAAAATGTAATGGGCTAATTATTGTAGAAACAGCTAGTTTTAATTGCTTTATTACTTTAAATTGCTAATGAAAAAATATTTGGTAGTTTTGAAATAAAATTTTTTGTCTGCTTACTATGAATTTTCTGACTATATATCAATCTCTCATCGCTCAAAACGGCTTTAAGTAAATACTACAGGTGAACTGAAACAAAAATATCACCTTTAATTCAGAAAGAGCATCTTCAGGAGACACTTCAATTTCCCTACTTGGGGCCTCTACAGACGGAATGCTTTTAAGTTCTGTAGCCTTTTGGCGCAAACGTTGCATCTTCCTTCTGTGGCTGAGACGCTTTATGAAAACAGTCTGAAAAATTTACAAGCAGATCTCTAAAATGTGCAGTTTGCATTATTAGTGTTACAAATCACAGAATTTCAGCAAATATAAATATGTATTCGATAAAACTGTAATTTACATAAACTTGAGCGTTTTCTTTCGGCTTCTTCTGCTGCCTCTCACTGGGCACATCCCACAACATGTTGGGATATTTCTCAGCTAATGCTTTTCCTAAATCTCTATATCGCCAACGCCGGGTGCTGGTACTACCACTGCATATTATATTTTCATGACTAAGAGTAAAGCAAATAATTAACCCTATTTCAAGAAAATTAAGCTAATTATACACAACTCAGGTTGAGATAAAACAGGGATAATCAACTTACTTGAGAAATGTTATCAATTCGTCTTTTAAGATAGAGGTGAGCTGAGAATGGTCTTTTTTCGATAAAATATCGCCATTCAGCAAAGGCTGCAAAACATTAGAAAATTTGGGCAGTTCCACTTTATTGCCACCTGAATTTTCTTTTTTTTCTGACTTTAATGGAGGATTGTTGACCTGCTTCATCTATCTCCATTGGATAAATGTCGACCTGCGCTTCATCTGTCTCCACTATCTCAAAAATTAGGTCCTGCGGTAAGAAAATAAGTTTACAAAAAACACTAATTTGCAAATTTCTTGTAATAAAATTTATTATTGCCATATGTTTACAGATGATGCATAAAAAAACTTGCAAAGATTCTAATTTAAAATATCTTATTATTAACACATGAAAAATTATTTTACAAATTACAAGAAAGATTTCAATGAACATTGTGAGCATTGGAAACTTTTGGATTGTTCCATAAATATTGGCCGTCATCGAACATGCTTCATAACTAACGAAATAGCCACTATTGGTCAAAATACTTTTATCAATGAAATCTGAGAGTAAATATGCCACTGTAGCAGAAGTATGTTCCACATTAGTTGAAAAAATATTGAATTCTCTGAATCACCGCATCCTTACTCAGAAATATTAATGGTCTGACCCTCTGGAAAAATTCATAACGGCCACTCCATCAGAGATGAGAATCTTCTGTAGAAGGATGCTAGGTTTGGGCATCCGTTTTGCTAGTCCCTTTTATGCAGTTACTGTATTTTACGCTTGTGATAATCCTAAAGTATGCATATTTCATCTACAATGAGGATGTGACCCAAAAATGGGTTAGTAATGATTTGCATGCCTTCAGACAGTGGACACTTTCCCACTCAATTAGTTGATGTGGTATTCATGCTTTCAGCCTTTTCACCATGTCCATTGCCGCCCAATATAAAGATGTTTTTTACAATGTACAAAATGAAAAAGATAAAAGTGTAACATATATTTACATGATATGAATATAAATGAATAGTGGACAATTAATCAACACAGCCACAGTGTGTCTTAAGTATTTTTGTAAGAAAACATCGTGAGGAAGAGGAGGATATTGCTTTCCAAATCTTGAATTTCTTGCCATTGAATCAGTTTTATAGTGATATATAATCAAGAAAATATGATAAAAATTGCACGATGAAGAATAAAAATAACAAGTATTGGATACATAATAAGAATCAATATACTTGTAAATGAGGCATAAAAGAAGAAATTTTCCAGTGAAAAGAGTACTCCGAAAAATAGATTTTGTATATTTCGTGTATGAATGATCTACAATGCTTTCTACAATGTAGAAACAAAATTAGTTTAAAAGGTTTCTATTTCATATTTACATGATATGAAAATAAATAAAATAGGACAATGAGTCGATATTTACAACTGCACGAATTTCAGCAGATGGAAACTTTTGTTGGCCTTTAAACTTTATAAAAATATTTTTATTTGAAAACTGAGCTTTTTAAAAATGTTATCTTTGAAAACAAGTGAAAGGTAAGCAAATACAAAAAGAGAAGGTGAAGAACATGATCTGAGCTCTTCAATCATGAAAAGCAAATTTTCCAAGATTTTGACAGGATCTAACATTTTTACAAAATGGCCTTGTGATAAAATTTTAAGGACTTTTTTTTGTTTACATTTGAATGCTTAGTTAAACAAATTGTTGCAATGGTGCATGCAAGAAAGAATGACATACAATTTTTCATCAACAATATAATTTAAAAGTGGCCAAGGGTATAGCATATTTGTAACTTTGAAAGTAGTGTAAATTTTAGAAATTTTCATATTAAGAACATTAATATTCTTTAGAAATTGTGCAGTAAAAAGGACATTGCAATGAAAAAAAATTGTTTCATCAAACCACAGAATTTTCTCAATTTTACAAAATGAATTTTCATCTGAAATCATGTTGTCAGAAATTATAATATCCCCAACTGAAAATAAAACAGAATTAATCAATACCTTAGGTATTGACACGCAACTTTTACCCAAGTCACTTTCACTAATATCTTTGTTCACAAAGGATTTATCAATTAGAATATTTTGTTTCCCCATATCAGAGAACTGAAAATGTGGTTTAAATATTTGCTCCTTTACCTTTCCTTCTTTTTCCCAAAAATTAGCCGCAAAATGCATCTGAAAATATTCACTAACAGAAAATGACAGATTCTTAAAATTGAAGAATTTCTTATTTTTGGCAATGGCATTTTTTGCTTCCATGCGCATTGTCCAGTGATGCCTAGTGGGGCCATGCTGCCTAATTTGCTCTGGCAAATGGATACTCATATGCATTTTAGGGATAAGATTTTCAGCACCATAACATTTTACAAATAACTCCTGATGGGAAGCAATCAGCTCTTCCAAGTTCTCCAGCATTTCGATGTGAATTATTGGTGACAAAACAAACTGAACAATTTGTACCATTTGTACATAACATACTGAAATGTCAGGAGAGTCATTTTTAAAGCAGTCCTTTAAAATAAATGGAAGGTGCAAAATCAAATTCAAGCAGGCACTGCTTGATGCATTAATTTGTAGATTGCTTTCCAACATTCTTGGGTATAAGGATTTGCTGACTGAGCTGTGGAATTTGAAGTTGCCCAAGAGATCATTCAACTCTTTTCGGCTGAAGTAGTGGTTTTCAATGCATGACTTCAGGAATAAAGTTGTCTCTTTTGGTGCAATGCCTTCAAGGAAAATATGCATGGGATCATATAAGAGATCCTTTGTTATTGAAAAATATGGCAGCTCGAAGAAAATTGAACGAGAATTCAAACCATATTCTTTTGATAATTTATCTCGTTCGGTAGTATTTTCCGCATTTTGCAACTGTTGAAGCTGTTTATCTACCTCAACATATGTTCTCAACGTGCACATGGCATGATAAGTACAAGATTTGTACTCCTTTTGGGAAATTTTGCAAGTCCGACAAGGTTGCTTCACAGTGGCAGAAAAACCTTCTTTGAATCCACCAATATTGTGGCAGGCTAGTGCATCACCAGTATATGACAATAAGCAGCCATGAAATTCCTTAGGCCCTTCTGGTGTAGAGAAAAGTATGCCGTCATTTGCAAGATCATTTAAAGTTGCAAAAAAGTCCTTCAATAATTTTGATTTTGCTTTAGCGGTTTTCACTAAATTTGCTTGTGCAACTGCCAAAAGATGGATGTGTGCCAAGTTGGAGCGGAGGTGAGCAGGAATGTTTAGGAAGACTAAATAAAACATAGTCAGTTTTCCTTTTCTTGACCGTTTCATTCCTAACGGGTTACCAAGTTCAATATCATCATGATATAGCATCATGATAAACACATCCTTTGGATGTTTTAGCAGTATAGGATGTTTACTGTACCTAATACCGCTAAAAAAATCCAGCAAAACACCATTTTGCACATCATTCTCCCCTTTGTAGGGCTCCATAAAGTACTTCGCATACTCCGAGCTCTTTAAGAGATTAGCAATTAGTTGCTTGATTGGTATGAAATAACCTTTTTTCGCATGTGTGTCATCTCCCAAAACACATTCTTCTGGTTTAACATATAATCCTAATTCGGAGTAGCGTTTTTTCCTGCAATAATCGGATGCTATTTCTTTTAGGGAGACTTCATTCCCACAAACTTCTAGGAGGCCTTGGACTTTTGTCACAACAGTATCGATTAATACTTTGGGAGCTCTATGTTTTCCCTCTAGCTCAATACAAAGCTCTGTCATTATGTCGATGTGCTTCACTTCCTCCTCAAAATCGTCCGCTGACATGCTAACATCATGAGCAGTTTCATCTAGATCAGCAGTTTCATCTAGGAACTCTGGAAGAACTTGAGCAGTTTCTTTACTGCAATTGCTCACATGTAACCTATATGAGCCTTTGCTGTACAGATTTTTATTACAATTGGCACATTGTAAAAAATATTTTCCCTTATGGAACTTATTAATGTGCCAATTAAATGCAGTAAAGTTCTGAGTTTGAAAAGCGCAGGGACCACATTTATGAATTATTTTTGAATTCATGCTCACCTGTGCATAATCTTGTAAAGTTGATGCAGTCGGTGATTTAACTCTGATGGATTGTGAAGTGGAGGCAATCGGGAAATCAATTCTGGTGGATTCTGCCTCTGGTTCAAATAACAATGATGCATCTAGAGTAAAAAAAATATTTTTAGTTGCAAGAAAAAAAACCACTAATACAGTGAAAATATTAATTAAAGATTGCTAATCGGTGTGAGTACAAATGATTCTTTTAGGCAATTGTATTCTTTCGAGTAATGTGTGTTATCGCTTTACCAGATGACCCCCTAAATGGAAGGCGTGATAGTTGGGTACAACTGATTTTGATTAACCAAATTTAAAAAGTCTCTCATTAATTGTTTAACAATCATAATGACATAAATAGCTCAAATTAACAAGGAAAGAAACAAAGAGTAATCAAAAATAATAAAAAATAATTTATAATCGTATGAGTTATTTAATTTTTTACACTCAGAATGGTTTCTTGAATTTGATAAAAATAAGGAGCAATACGCAGAGATGGGAATTGAGTAATTTAATGAAGAGAAATGATTTTTGGATTTTTACTAGACAAAAAAATATCGAAAAATAATATTATAAATGGGAAATATTTGATTTTTAAAGGTTTCCGTAAACGTTTTTAATCGGTTGTTACAACGTTAATAACCATTTTACACCGTTTAAACAACGAAATATGCTACTTGGGAAACCACCGGCGATTTAGCTCAAATGGTAACAGAAAGTAAACATTTCTGTAACAAAATACACTATGCTTCAAGTTTCAAATTTTAAAAGCACTATGGCCGGAATTCAAGTGAAACACCATTGGAATCGCTTCGAGGCGATCGCAATTGCAATCGCTACTGGAAGTCGAATTACGATAGAATAGCATCTCGTAGCGATTGTAACGTTTCACTTGAATCTAAATTTGGGAATTAGCAATTGCATTGGTGAGTTGCTATCGTCCATGTTTCACTTGAATTCCGGCATAAGACCAGAGAAAATAGAAGTATTGAAGTAAATTTCACTTACTTATTTCAGGCTTTTGAAGCAGTTTATGGTGCACGGGCGGGTGATTACAATAGATGCACCAACCATTGTGATTGAAATCCTCCGAATTTCTCATTAGAAATTCATCACAATCCCCACAGGAACACTTCCCTCTGTGGCAGCCTTTTAAATCTCTGTTCGACATCGTTTCGAAAATAAAATCCTTTTATTCAAATTGTTAATTAATGGCGGTCGTTTACACAAGTCAGTCAGGCTGAAGTCAATGCAAGTGCACGGTTATTGCGCATGCGCTCGCGCTTACCCGATGTGCCGCTTAAAACTTGCGAAGTGGGAATTTAAAAAGCACGCCGATTCAATGTGCCTTTAAAAAGTTTTGCTTTCCTGTCCGTGCCGTTCATCTCGTTGTGCTTTGTAGTGTCAGAGGCACCGTACGCTTTGTGCCTCTGATATGTAATAAATAAAAGGCACAATTCGCTTGTGCCTTACATGTAAGCGGCACACTTTTAAGAGTGCATAGGAGTGTACACTTTCATAATGAAGGTTGCCAATGTGATTAAGTTTTCAGATGGACTTTCCGTCCCAGCATACAGCCTAAGTATCCTGCAAGCAGTGGTAAGCCATCGTGAATGCACGATTGGCCCTATTTTTAATGCAGCAAGGTCGTCTGGAAAGATGCCGGTAGAAACAGCACTATATATATGGGTCATTCTACGCTATTTGAATTCAGACGGCCAATGGAAAAACTTCATGTAAAACTGATTTTATTAATGTTTTTGTATGCAGAAGCATTACAGACTATTATCTTCTTTTTGGACCTCCCAATTAATTCACTGCAATCATTTTATTTTAGCATTTACAGCCGAAAATAGTCATAAATGTATACTCCCCTGGCCTGTCCAAATACTAGTTTTTATACAAACATGTTCGACGCTCAATTGTTGCTAATGTGGCATAATGTTTTTTGCCATAATCATACACTTACATTAACAGAGAAACGTATTTCATCAGTGAACATTGAAAAAATATTTATTATTGTTTAAAAAAAATACACTTTTCAACGGGCCATATCAACAGTGTCACCTCCACCTGGCGAACTTCAAAGACTGAAATTTAGCATAAAAAATGCATAAGAATGATGTTGATTGCGAATAACCAGTGTAATGCTGAGTAAAGTTAAAAGCAAGCTAAGAGGTTTTGAAAAAAATCGAATATTATTGCATCGGTTCTTGTTGAAAGTGCCTCAAAGCTTACTGCGCCAGTCGCTGTAGTATTTCCCCTGGTAAGTATAACTTTTGATATTTCATCGTTAAACAAGTATGTGTATGTACAATGTAATGCTTATTGTGTGCAGACATCACGGTTTACTTGAAGTTCTGGTGAGAAGAACGCGTGTTGCTGTTTTTATAGGTAATGTGTGATTTTGTCACTTCTCTGGCGTCACCCCCCTGGCATTTTTGTTCAAAAAAGGGGTAAATATACATTAAAACTGTGTTATAAGCATAATTAATTTCATTTTTAATCCTAGTTGCCCCTGAGAAAGTAATTTGAATGAACGTACATAATGCGGGAAGTATTTTTATTTGGGATCTGCGGTGCGACTTGTATGCAACATATCGCATTTTCAGGATTATTTTTTTTCATTTTATTACAACGTGAAAATTTTTTTTGAATACAGGTCTTATAGAAATGAGTCCATACTATGATTTTACACCGAAAAATAAGTGAAATAATTGTAAATCAAGCCAGAATTCCGCCAATAGTGTCACTCCCCTGGCAACGCATTTTCCCCTGGTATCGATAAACCCCCCAAAAATTGAAATTTCGTCTGACCCTTAACACTACAATCATAAAAATAGCGGCTACTAGTTATATGGGTCATTCTACGCTATTTGAATTCAGACGGCCAATGGAAAAACTTCATGTAAAACTGATTTTAATAATGTTTTTGCATGCTGAAGCATTACAGACTATTATCTTTTATATGGACCACCCAATTAATTCACTGCAATTATTTTATTTTAGCATTTACAGCCGAAAATAGTCATAAATGTATACTCCCCTGGCATGTTCAAATACTAGTTTTTATACAAACATGTTCGACGCTCAATTTTTGCTAACGTGGCATAATGTTTTTTGCCATAATCATACACTTACATTAACAGAGAAACCTATTTCATCAGTAAACATTGAAAAAATATTTATTATTATTTAAAAAAAATACACTTTTCAACGGGCCATATCAACAGTGTCACCTCCACCTGGCGAACTTCAAAGACTGAAATTTAGTATAAAAAATGCATAAGAATGATGTTGATTGCGAATAACCAGTGTAATACTGAGTAAGGTTAAAAGCAAGCTAAGAGGTTTTAAAAAAATTCGAATATTATTGCATCGGTCCTTGTTGAAAGTGCCTCAAAGCTTACTGCGCCAGTCGCTGTAGTATTTCCCCTGGTAAGTATAACTTTTGATATTTCATCGTTACATAAGTATGCGTATGTACAATGTAATGCTTATTGTGTGCAGACATCACGGTTTACTTGAAGTTCTGGTAAGAAGAACGCGTGATGCTGTTTTTGTAGGTAATGTGTGATTTTGTCACTTCTCTGGCGTCACTCCCCTGGCATTTTTGTTAAAAAAAAGGGTAAATATACATTAAAACTGTGATATAAGCATAATTAATTTCATTTTTAATCCTAATTGCCCCTGTGAAAGCAATTTGAATGAACGTAAATAATGCGGGAAGTATTTTTATTTGGGATCTGCGGTGCGACTTGTATGCAACATGTCGTGTTTTCAGGATTAATTTTTTTCATTTTATTACAACGTGAAAAATTTTTTTGATTACAGGTCTTATAGAAATGAGTCCATATTATAATTTTACACCGAAAAATAAGTGAAATAATTGTAAATCAAACCAGAATTCCGCCAATAGTGTCACTCCCCTGGCAACGCATTTTCCCCTGGTATCGATAAACCCCCCAAAAATTGAAATTTCGTCTGGCCCTTACCACTACAATCATAAAAATAGCGGCTACTAGTGATATAATGAGTGTGAAATTGAACAGATTATTTTTTCTTTGGGGACACAAAAAACGCATTGATCGTAGAATCACCCATATAATGAGTGTGAAATTGAACAGATTATTTTTTCTTTGGGGACACAAAAAACGCATTGATCGTAGAATCACCCATATATATCTTAAATACTCTTAGTCAGTACTTAGATTTTAATGTTTGACCTCAGACGAAAAGAAATCTTCTCCACAAATTGGCAGATATGGAATAATTGGAAGACTTTCAGAAGTTTGTAGAGCTTTTCCTATAGGTCCTGATAATAAATTCGGACCTTTGGTCACTCCGTCAAACTTTTGAAATAGATGTTTTTGAAGTAGATAGTTGTTCATTTGCGTGCAACAGACAAATACACCACTGCAACGGACGATTAAGGGACAGTTCTAATAATCTTATCACTCCTCTTTTACATCCCTTGCTCACATTTATTCCATCACAGACAATAGCAATTAAATTGTTCAGAGAAATGTCTGGATCTTTAAAAAGTTCTAGTATTTTGGAGCAAATAACTTTGACTTCACCAGATGAAACGATAACATGTCCAATGTATTTCGAGTTAGGTTCCTGCACAAGTGTATAGTATTCTTCTATAATTGAATCGTTTATTTCGAAAAGGTAACATCTCTATTTTGATCTCCTCTGTCTCTTTAGAAAATTAAACAGCGCACGGTTATATTTTTGATGTCATAATCAATGGTTATTTGGTAAATTATTGCAGTAATTGTGTACTTAACTAAAGGCATTTTTTCATTGATTATGACATTGAAAAATATGACCGTGCGCTGTTTAATTTTCTAAAGAGAGAGAGGAGATCAAAATAGAGATGTTACCTTTTCGAAATAAACGATTCAATTATTCTTGGATGATATTTTTTTCCGATTTTTTTTTCAGCTCGAGTATTGTCTTTCCGACCATCGAAATATAAACCAGCGAGAAGTTCCACTACTTCATCTGCAATGTCTTTTGCCGAAAAACGAACTATTGTTCTTGCTCTGTGAATTTTGTTGCGGCCAATGACTTGATTTGTGTTCATTTTATGCACGATTAACACCCCAGTTTACGTCAAAATACCATGTGCTGCTTACTAAAATTTCTTAGACTAGAATTAAAAATTATTTACAGGGACGTCATTTCAAGTTTTTCCAGGGTGGGGGGGGGGGCAAAGGGTTCAAACACAATGTAATTTCACCGGAAAACACCAAAAACCACGCCCACTTATATGTAAATACATTGATTTCTCAAAGCCAGGGCGGGGGGGGGGGGCAATTGACCCCCCTGCCCCCCTAAATGACGGGCCTGATTATTAACCTAATGATTTCTGAGATAGGAACTAAATGTTCGATATTCTGACATTCTCGCACTCGTAAAATATCAACACCTGGCATGAAATGGTGTAAAAAGACGTTACTCTGACAGTGAAGCACAAACATTATGATTTCCAACAGTTAGAAATCCACGGAGTTCAACTTTGAACTGTACCATGGAGCTGAGCTTGGAAACCTGCAGTTTGTGAACCGCATATGGCTCATTCGAATTATGATTGGACTGTAGAGTATTTTAATAAAAAATCTGCAAGAGTGCCATTTGTCAATGTTTTGAGTATTATTTTTCATGTTGATTGATTTTTCCTACTTCGAAGTGTATAATTTTGTTTGCTAAAATAAAATGAGATTGGTAGATAGCGAATCACGGTATCTATTACTTTTGTGGCGTTTATGACTTGCTGTAATCGTATGAAACAGTTTTTTCTGTCCGTGGTCGGTTTTAAAAGAGAAAGTAAATTTTTTCATTTATGATGAAAAATCACTATTTTTGGGCAAAATATGCAATTTTCGACCATTATGCAGAGCATGAAGATTTTATCTGACTGTGATGTGATTTTATATCATAGTATTTCACCTCATTGGGTATCTTTTTTCACCCTGATCCATTAAAAAAATTATTAAAAATTAATGTATTCGTTAAGTAGAAAAAAATGCATTTTTGGGCTTAATTTATAAATTTTGACCTCCTTGCGGACCCTGAAGATATTATCTGATCAACTTCAAATTTCACAGGTAATTGTTTGGTCCGAGTGGACAACTTTTCTCACCCGGGCCGATTTGAAATTCCCCAAAAAATTTTTTTCGATCCACCCTACTGAACACACTGTGGCTAACGAGTGGAGGTGTACACGCGCGGCTACTGCCTGAAGGGACGTGTTGAGATTGAGTTGGCTAGCTGCATGATCATTAGAGATCAGCATTGCCACTCCTCCACAACGACAGTCACCTGTCAAACAGTCCTCACGGAATATATCAAAACCTTTTAGTCTCGGTCGGTCCCCAGGTGACAGGAATGTTTCTTGCCGACAGAATATGGCCGGTTGGTGATACTCGACAAGATCTTTGACGTCCGTGACATTATGTGAGTAACTCTGACAATTCCAAGAAAGAATATTCAGAGCCATGAAGAAGAAAGGGACAGAAAAACGGCCAAAACAAAGAAGAGCTCCTCAAGAGGAAGGCTCCGTCCACCCTTCATCGTCGGATGGTGGAGTTTCCTCGAACTCTACATCCTCAACTTCCTCATCAGATGGAAGAGGAGGAGGAGATTTAGTAAGTTTGACTTTCTTGCTCGGAAGCAAGAAGTCCTCTTTTCAAAATGATGGTAATTCGGGGGCCTCTGCTTAGAGGAAATCCCGACTTTAGCGCGCGATTGTATAATTTTAATTTTTTCTACAGGTTTCTCAGAATTTTCTACATTTTGACTTATAGATGCGGTTGGTTTTATTGGTTCTTTTTGTGCTTTTTGTTGTTTCTTTTCATTTTGCTTTTTCGGTGAAGAATTTGTACTGTTGGATTGTTTATTTTGTTGTTTATGTGTGTTAGGGTGGTTATGATTGGTTTGAGTTCCAGCTGTGTGCTTGTGGATTTCAAGACTTTCTTGACTGCAGCAGCATAAGAAAGTCCTGATGTTGGAGTTCTAGAGTCTACTATTTTCCTGGCATCAGGATAGGAAATTTTTTGAGTTGTTTTAATAACTTGTATTTCTTTTTCTAAGAGCCATTTTGAACATTTTTTGGAGTATGAAGGATGATCTCCCTTGCAATTCACACATTTGTAGTTCTTTGTGCATTCATTGCTATCATGGCCGGGCTCTGCACATCTGGCACATGTGTCAGTACCACGGCACGAAATCTTTGAATGTCCAAACCGCTGACATTTAAAACAACGCAGCGGATTTGGAACGTAGGGTCGGACTGGACAAGAGAGGTAGCCAGCTTTAACACATGCAGGGAGGACAGGCGAACTAAATGTCAAAATTACATGTTTGGTTTTCACCATTTCGCCAGCTTTGACACGTGTAGGGAGGACAGGGGTATTGAACGTCAATATAAGGTGTTTTGTATCGGCCATTTCGCCATTTCGTTTTATTCGGATTCTTTTCACTCCACAAACACGCTGGTCTCGCATTTCAACTAAAATTTCTTCCTCGGATGTAAAAAGTAGGTCGGGCTCTGAAATGATGCCTTTGGAGAAATTAAGGATTTTGTGTTCTGCAACAGTTACCAGATACGAGCCTATTTGTTTCATAACCATGATTTGTTTAATTTGATTAGGATTTTTAATTTCGACCAATAATTCACCACTGTGTAACTTTTTTATTGATTGATATTCTCCTATTGAATGAGTTAAAGCTTTATTTATCAAAAAAGGTGAAAGTTTAGTTAAATTTAAATTAGGATCACTGCGCTTAATTATAAAAAACTTCGGATCATTTAGCGAAACATTCTGACGCTCCCCACGAGGGGGAGGAGGGTTTTTGTTTTCAGTATCCATGAGCGGACCGGAGAACTGGGGGGAAAAGTGGGGTCGAGCCCCTGCGTAGCCCCCCTACATAGGGGTAAGGCTGGATACGACAGGGGTTCGCCAGCTAGCCCTGAAGCCTCCCGTTTGAGATACCGCTTGGCCCCGGTACCACGCAGCCATCGGCACGGTCGCCACACCTTGGCTTGGGATTGTTCCGAAATTTGGTAAGTGTGGTGAGGGAAGGAGAGAGAAAAAATCCCTTCCCGCCGAACTTCGGTTTGAGCAACTGGGGGTCACTACTCTTCAGGTATGAAGAAGTAATGAGCTTTTGGCTCAAAAAGAAGAAGACAGATTTTGTTTTAAAAACCAAGTGCGTTTATTTAGAGTTCTCACCTCCGTGAGTTTGAAGTTCAGGCTTGGGGAAATTAATCTAAAAGTTGATATATTTTTTTTTACAGGCTTAGCATGTGCAGATCATAACAATAAAGAATAAATTTCTTTTTCTAAAAGATGCATCTATTAAGTCGATTTTTATAGAGTTCCTCACCTCCTCTTGTCAATATCATTGTCACGGAGGTGAGAATAAATAAGGGGCGACAGTAATTCATTTTCGACATCTGCCTGATTTAAACTTTTCATAAATAACAAAATAAATTTCCAAAACCTTTTTCATAAATAATAAAAAAAAAAAAAAACAATGTGAAACCAAAATTGGGCGAAGTTGCTGAGACGGTTTTTATTTGGTTTTTTTTACCACCAAAACAGATGCTGGCTTTTTTCAGCTTCTAAATCAAATGAGGTAGCCCCCCCGTTGTCCGTTTACCTTGTCGTGGTGGGGGGGCTTACGGTGTGGTGTGTTCGGGGCGAGCTCTTGGGCGGAGTAGTGACCCCCAGTTGCTCAAACCGAAGTTCGGCGGGTAGGGATTTTTTCTCCCTCCTTCCCTCATCACACTTACCAAATTTCGGAACGAACCCAAGCCAAGGTGTGGCGACCGTGCCGATGGCTGCGTGGTACCGGGGCCAAGCGGTATCGCTAACGGGAGGCTTCAGGGCTAGCTGGCGAACCCTGTCGTATCCAGCCTTACCCCTGTGTAGGGGGGCTACGCAGGGGCTCGACCCCA
>JAXGGA010022354.1:0-15105 GCA_038373865.1 Uloborus plumipes | reverse complement strand
ACTGGTATTGAAATTAAACTTTTATTTTTACAGTAACTTTCTGTTTTTATTCCCCCCCCCCACCAACAATATTACTCATGTTCGTGAGACCTATTACAGGTTAAATTAAAATAAAAACTTTAACATGTGTTCCGATTGACCTCTATCAGCGGGGTGATTCGGAACACCCCTTAGTTCCTATATTTAAAAATAATAATTGTTCAAAATGTTTCGACTTTGCTTGGAATATCAAAAGTAAAGCAAGACCGAAGTTTTCACCGAATAAACATCAAATGAAAAAAAAAAAAATCTTTAACTGCTTCTTTTACAATCAAAGCTGAAAAGTGTACCAATTCACCCCATTTTACGGTACTGTTTAAAGGTACATTATATTATGTATTATGTATAAAACATTCAGCTTTAATTTAAATCTAAAAGTTTAAGTATAGCTTTTATAGAAATTTAGTTACAAGCTTGCTTTAAATAATGGTTATTGGCTGTGTCGCGTTTAAATTTTAAGAGTCCTTAGGCCCCTAAAAGTTTCTTTTCCTGTCCAACACATTCTGTAACAATGTGCTACTACAACAATACTGCTATTTCGCGTTAAAATCTAAACAATGCCTGATGTCATAGAAGTCTTACACTGTTAGGAAGTATTGTTTAAAAAATCACTTTCGTCAAAACTTCTGAACTAGTAGCAGCAAAAGATTTTAGCTCGTACAAAAAGTCCTTCCTCAGTTTTTGCGTCGAAAGAAAAGACCAAGTCCGGGGCTGTGTAAGGTGAGTACCTTTGGCATAATAACTTCATGATTAAATATTGTACGAAACCAGCGGAATATATTACTTTCTTGTGTCTATATTTCATGCTTTCAACTCATGCAATCGCTATTGACAACAATCTTATGTCGCGCGACCTAATGGTTCCATGAATTTTATTTGGGATGTAAGTGAATTGAGTGATCTTTCGCAGTGTCTTAACATGTTATTTGAAGTAGTAAGCGAGGAAAAGCAATCTTGCAGATAAAATAACAATTCCTGATAGGCTGATTTAGAAGCAAAATGTTATCTTACTTGACATTAAACTTTCAAATACGTTATATATGATGTAAAAAAGTTAAGTTTCCAATTTACCTTAGCTTAAACACCAACGAACATTATGTACATCGAAAAAAATGGATTACTTCTTATATTCTTTGATGTCTTTTAGTTAGCAAGATTAGGTTTTGCAAATGCTCAAAGAAACGGTTTAACTAGACTCAAAAAGTTTGCTTGTATTGCAATTTATTACGCTTTTTAATTTTTGAGGTATACAACCCAGCTAAAATCAACGTTATTCAAAAGCTAAAGGTAAATAAAAGATGCATTGCCATTTCAAATTTCGCAAAATGATGAGACAAATCTTGTAAATCACGCGAGACTTTCAGAAACGAAACAGAATTGCGTGCAGTTAATAACTCATTTTGAGATCTAGTAAAAGGCTATCCCCGGTTCTTCGTTATGTCGTTTTCAGGTTCAATTTTTATTTTCTCTTTTTAATAGAAGAGATTTAAAAAACACTATTTCGAAAATTATTTTGCTAGCACATCATGCCAGATGCGTCGAATATCTTAACACTTTACCGACCGGTAGCGATTCGAACATCCTATGCCCTTTCACCGCCCGCTCAGCTGCAGATCGTCCAAGACACCGACTCGGTTTTGGCCTAGACTGACGCGCGGGGATATATGTGCATTTCTTAAACTCTGGTAAAATTGTACGCTTCGTGTTATTGTAGGGTAACAAAATTGGTGAAAAAGGTAGTCACCACAGATCGGTTCAAAGTCGATTAATCGACGCCCGGTCGGTAAGCGCCGGAGAGCAAACGTCGAATAATCGACGCCCGGTCGGTAAGCGCTGGGAACAAAACGTCGATTAATCGACGCCCGGTCGGTAAAGTGTTAAGGATTGTGCAAAAATCTTTAAAACACAGGTTCTTTATAACAGTAGTTTATCTTATTTTTATTAAAGACTTTTTCTGTACTTGCTTCTGTCATGGTTTTCACCTTTTGCTTCCGGTTGCAGAGTTAAATCCAACCGCGTGAACTTTAACGCACTTCCGCTATAAGGCCCGGTTTCCTAGGAGTGAAATCGTCGATCTCTGGCGAGGCGACAGACGCCGCCTCCTTCTGCGCATGAGCCGCAGATTGACGTCGCTTCACGCCACGCTCCAATCAAACTGGTTCTGATTCCAGCGTGCGTCGCGCCCGGCGTTGGCGACGATTCTAGGAAATCAGCCCTTTATAGTGGAGCGAGCGGCACAGCTCTGTCGTTGCTTATCTTTCAAATGTGTGGAACTGCAAAGGTTTGGCTTACGTGATTTTGAGTCGAGTACAATCATTGGCAGGACTACAACCGGAAGCTTTAAATCCGAATGAAATTGTTGGAGATAAACCTTGCAATATTAAAGCAAAAGAAGAAATGAAACGAATGAGAGAAGCAATCAACATATTAGTCAAGTTCAAAAATTTGCTTAAGTGACGTATTAAAAAAGGCTAAAGGGCTGTATAAAATTCATTGGTAGTTCTTCAAATTGAACATTACGCTTGATGGCATTTGACTCAAAGTAAGTTGATAAATTAACAAAATTGGAAACGAAATATTCTCATGAATAAAAAATAAAGTGTTCCTGGATAGCATTTTTAACGGTGTTTGTCTTGACGCAATTCTCAATAAATTTTAAAACGAAAAAACTTTGAAATAAAATATAAAAAAAAACTTTTTAAATTTAAAGACTATTTCTGTCCGCTCATTCGCACTTAAAAGTATGAAATAAACTAAGTATTCGATATTGTGATTATAGTGTTCAGAAATTTCAGTTCATCTTTGTGTATTTATATTTACGTTAATGCTAAAGCAGTCAATATAATAAGTAATTCTTTTCTTGATTATAATGCTCAAAAATTCCAGCTCATCTTGATATAATATTTATATTTACGTTAATGCTAAAGCAGCAAATAAAGTTTAAATTAAAAATTTGATTTAAGAAACAAGCGGTATACTGTTATTACGAATAGCTTTTACTATACCGCCTATTTCTTAAATAAAATTTTTAATTAAAACTTTATTGGCTGCTTTAGCATTAACGTAAATATAAATATATCAAGATGAGCTGGAATTTTTGAACATTATAATCAAGAAAAGAATTACTTATTATACTGACTGCTTTAACATTAACGTAAATATAAATACACAAAGATGAACTGAAATTTCTGAACACTATAATCACTATATCGAATACTTAGTTTATTTCATACTTTTTAGTGCGAATAAGCGGACAGAAATAGTCTTTAAATTTAAAAAGTTTTTTTTTTATTTATTTTATAAAGCTTCGAATCGAGATAGTTTCTTGGTCCCTTTAGAGCTACAAAATACTGTGGAGGAAAGTAGGCGGCGCTGAAAGTAGTAGAGTAAGACATGTAGTGCATTCATAAGTATTTTATCTTTTTAAGTTGAACTTGAAAAGCTGTTCTTTAACAAGGCATTTCTTCTTTGATAAAAGAACAGGAATGACTAGCTAACATCTTTGAGATGCCAAACGCATTACCAAGACCGGATCCAGAAAATTTTCAAGGGAGGGGCGACTGATTTTTATTACTTACTTTTTACTATGGATAATTAGTTAGCAAATATTGGTCTCAAAGATTTCAGACTTTAATTCTGAAACATTTCTAGGGGAGATCTCAAACTCATCCTCCCAACACCATTAAACGTAGTCCAAACTTACGTTTTTTGAACTTCAATATAGAAAAGTTATAGGTGGAAAGTTTCTCAAGACAGGGGCGATCGCCCCATCGCCCCTCCATTGTATCCGCCCCTGCGTATTCCACACAATTCCGAGCACATCTGCTTTCTTATGCAGCTGAGTCTCAATAACTCGAAGTGCCGAGGGATTGACTAAAAGTTTCGAGTTATTGGTAGTTCGAGATAGTTCAAGCTTCCACCTTATCAAGAACACCCAATAAAAACTTCGAGATAAAGGATTATTCGAGATTCGAGCTCTCGAAACTCGACTGCATTTAGCATGGCTAATGGCTTTTGTTGATGCTATTGTTTGATCGTCTTAGGTAAAGCCTTCCGCTCATCTGCGCATGCGTCAGGTCTTCTCTGATCTTACCAAAATAGGGGTGTTCGGTAAGATAACAATAAGGGGAAGAATAATAGGGAGCATTTTGAACCGAATCAAACAACGTGGAACGATGCTAATTTCAAATACATAGGTTAGTTGAATATGTCAAAAAGATATAGCAAATGAAATTTTTTAATTGAAAACTTCGAAAAGTTATCATCCACAACCCATCTAGCACTTTTTAAGTGGAACTGTTCGCGAGTGCTATGCGCGACTTTCATGGGCAGACAGTACACATCAATGTGTTTGTTTGCTTATTACTTTCAAAGGGACTTCTTGGATTCTAGGCCTTTTTGCTAAAGACAAATTACCCGAGAGGATGTGAAGACCGTGGTGGCTCATATGCTGGTTACAGATCATCAATTGAAATTTCCCAAAGGATGAAATGGCCGAATCTGATAAACTTGTTCCTCCTGAAACCTAACGGTGCCAACGAACGGATGAATAAGTTTTATTATATTTCTATGTCCAAGTCCATGAACAGAAAGAGGACGTGCCTTTGGCCCGGTAAGTAGAAAATTAAAATTTTGTCTCAGTGAATAGTTCTTGAATGTTGCTGTTGTCTCGTTTCAACTACTGTCTCCGCGCAAGGGCGTAGCCAGGACTCATGTTAGGGGGGTGCAAGCAGTAGAGCCCTAATAGGAGGTCACTGTGACCTCCCAAAAAGTTCTTATCCGATACAAATTGGCTGATGAAATTTGAAAACAGTGAGACAGTATTGCAAGGCTTAACTTCTTTATTTCATTTCTTTTTTTTCTTTAATTAATTAATTAATTTATTTTTGTGATGCCTCACGTCTCTTTTGGTAGACATAAATAAGTATGCATTCTTGTATTTTATTTATTTATTTTTTAATCATTCAGTAAAGTTCTGAGTTTCATTCGGTAAATTAAAAATTTTCTCCTCAAAAACAGGCAAGCTTACTATCATTTCTGAAAAGTAATCAATACTAGATATAATAACGCAGTTTATATAAAGTTCCCAAAAATTAGCATAAAAGTCAAATAAATAAAATGGGAGGTCACAGTGACCTCCCATTGGCTCTGATCTAGGGGGGTGCAGCTGCACCAACCTGCACCCCCCTAGCTACGCCCTTGTCTCCACGTGTCTCACATCGCTGTCATAACATCTTCCTCACAGGCCATGGCCCATTCCCAGCTTACCTACATAGGTTTGGCCTCTCGGATTCCCCAGACTGTGCACGAGTCAATAGAGGCGATGCAGTGCTATATGTATTCGAGTACCCCTTGACAACTCAGTATCATATACGTTCACGCCCGGTCATGCGGGGGCCCGGATGATGGAACCTAAGACTTTACGCTAAGTGGTGGAGCGTGGAGGAGAAAAAAATATCATATACGGTGCCCAGCAGCGGATACACATGCACGACGCCTTTTAAAACATATGTGATTTCAAGTGATCAATAGAAGATCAGGACTTGCTGCATTATTTCGTGTCAAATGTCTTCATATGTCAAGCTGTTAGTTTTCAAAACAGCACTTAACGTTACTTTACATAATTAAAAATACTTTCTTTACACTATGTACATTTATCAAGAATGGCTAAATTTGGCATATCAGGAATACTCATAACAAATAGTGATAGTGCCTGATCAAGTTCATGCAGTCGAGTTTTCAAGGTTCACGTTAACGAAATCATGGCTTCCAGGCTATTTAAATACAACGTCTACTTCGGGGGAATGCTGCCAAACAAAAACTGCAAGCATTTAAAAGCTTAACTAAAACAAGAAAAGTTTAGCAAATTAAGAACTAAAAAGTAAATATTCAACACCTTTCCCAAGACCCCTCCCCACACTGGCGCAAAAAGCCTAGCAGCACTTTTTAGAGCGCTTTCCTCGGAAAGCTATTTATCTTCAGGTCCTACTGAACTTCACGGCCAGGGGAAAACCTCAGTGTTTTCTCATCAAGATAATGTCTTACCATTTTCACTCATATTTTCACTCGTGAAAAACCACCGAGCATGATTTGTGCAGTGTGTTCAGGCCCGTCATTTAGGGGGGGGGGGCAGGCCTCCCCCCCTGACTTTGAGAAATCAATGTATTTGCATATAAGTGGGCGTGGTTTTTGTTGTATTCTGGTGAAATTGTATTGTTTTTACCCTTTGCCCCCGCCCCCCTGGAAAAACTCGAAATGACGTCCATGAGTGTGTTCTTGATTGTCTGCTCCCACTGTAACACTCATTATATCCTTGTTGCATAAATTCCAGCAGCATCTCTCATTTTCAGTTTATTTCAATACAGTCGAGCCCACTTAATGGAATAGCCATTTTGCCACGAAAAAGTATTCTAATTAGCGGAATATTCCATTACCTGGGATCCCGAAAGCAGAATACTGCTAAATCGGCGACGTACGTCGCAGAACAGACATCGGGGTTGCAGAACAATTCAATTCAAAATTAAGCAACCAAAAAAAAAAACAAAAAAAAAAAAAAAACGTTATAGTTCGAAAGCGCGCAAAAAAAAAAAAAAAATCGTTCGAAAGAAAAAAAAAAACGTTTCGCTCGTAGCCCATGTCTCACAGAGCAGCAGGCAATAATGTCGCCACCGTAGCCTGCCATATAGACCCCAGCAGACGTGCGAACGACTTGACTTGAGCTTCTGAGGACCTTCCTGTTTTTTCCGTAGAACTTCAGTGATAACACTTGCGCAGGACTTTAGCTACGAAACTTGTAGTACACATTCGAAATTCAAATAATGAATGTTTCCAACGATTATTTTTTTCCGCTTGAGAATCGCGAGGACACAAACTTAGTCTGAAATTCTGCGAGCCTTCACATTTCGGCCGCAGATCTTAACTGACGAAGCTTGCTGTAGGTACACAAATCAGTTCTTCAAATTATGTTTGAAACAATTTTTTCGCAAGAGAGTCGCAGGGGCGCAGATTTTCAATTGAAGTTTTGCAGGTCTTCCCATTTTATCCGCAGAACTTCAGTGACGACACTTCGTTTTTCTAAACCATGTTTCCTCATGAGGGAATCGCGGGGACACAAGCTTCGCTTGAAATTCTTCGGACTTTCACATTTTGGCCGCAGAACTTCAGTGACGAAGCGTGTAGTACAAATAGTTTTTCAAATTATGTTTAAAACAATTAATTCTTCCGCGTTAAAGAGTCGCGGGGAGCAGGATTCGTTTGAAGTTCTGCGGGGGGCCTACACATTTTATCCACAGTACTTCAGTGACGAAACTTGCAGTACAAACTAGTTATTCAAATTATGTTTCAAACAATTAATTCTTCCGTGTTAAAGAATCGCGGGAAAACGGGCTTCGTTTGAAATTCTGCGGGCCTACACATTTTATCCGCAGAACTTCAGTGACGAAACTTGCGGTACAAATTAGGTATTCGACAATGTTGAAAACATTTTTTCCTCGTGAGAGAATCGCGGGAGGGGGGGGGGGGGTTCTCGCTTGAAGTTTCGCGGTTTTTCACATTTTGGCCGCAGAACTTCAGAGACGAAACTTGCAATGCATATTAGTTATTCAAATGATGTTTGAAACTATTAACTCTTCCTGTTGAGAGAATCGAGGGGCGCAGGCTTCGTTTAAAGTTCTTCGGGCTTTCACATTTTGGCCTCAAAACGTCAGCAACGAAACTTCCAGAACAAATTAGCTTTTCAAATTTTCTTTGAAACAATAAATCGTTACTCATCAATAAATGGCGGGGGGGGGGGGGGGTTCGCTGAAAGTTCCCTTTGCGTTTTGACCGCAAAACTGCTGTGACGAATCTTACAGAACAAATTAAGATTTCAAACAATTTTTCCTACGGAAGAATCGAGGGGACACAAGCTACGTCTGTAGTTCTGCGGGCCTTAACATTTTAACCGCAAATTAGTTATTCAGATTGTATTAAAAACAATTTTCCGGTGAGAGAATCGCGGGGGCAAAGTTTTGTTCAAAGTTATGCAGCATTTCACATATTGCTGCAGAATTGCACTTACGGAACTCGCAGTGAAAATTATTTATTCAAATGATGTTTAAAACAATTTTTTCGCGTAAGAGAAACGCGGGGTGGAGGGGGAAGGGAGTTTCAATTCAAGTTTTTCGGGATTGCACATTTTGACCGCAGAATTTCTGACGGAGCTTGAAGTAAAAATAGTCATTCAAATTATTTTAAAACAATTTTTCCGCTTGAGAGAATCGCGGGGACGAAGTAATTATATTTGAAGCAATTAACTTCAGGCTAAAATTAGGAAAATAGGTGTAGTCCAAGCCCCCCCCCCCCCCCAATCGGAAAAATGTTTTTTTCATTTGTTCTGCTATCTGGAAATTAGTTAACGTCCCAATGCCGAGCTTGAACTTTTTGAACTTGAGTTTTTTGAACTGAATTTCTGAACCGATGATGAAGTATATATATAGTAAGCATTAATAACATAAGAGCCAATCCATGAGAAATAGGACATAGACATCAAAATATGAAACTCACTTAATAATAACATGTTATGTGTCATTTTATTCACAAAAAAGCATAGTTTCCTAATTCAAAGTGTAAAATATCCTAGTTTTTACTGTAAACATGGTTTCAACGTCCTAAAGTTACGGTTTTTCTAACCCATTTTTTCAGTTAAAAATTATCATGTTTCCAGCCTAGACCCTGGCCACACCAGGTTCAATTTGGAAGATAACGAATTATAGTGCTTTAGTAAGCACCCCCTTTGACCTTTTCCAGCAATCAATTTCTTTATAGGTTGTATTAGTTTTTAATTACAGGCAGGCAAAATTATCTAGAATCTTTGTAACGACCGTAACCGAAAACAAGTATTTGTTATTCTGTAACAATGACTATTTGAGGTAGAAGTTTGCCATTTAGGTTTGTAAGTGTACTCATTTATTCTAAAAACATGCAGTAATATTTTTTTCAAAAAACCTTTTCGTTTTTGTGCTATGTTGGTTACGGGTGTTACATGTTTTAGGTCTAAATTCACAGTTCACGTCGGATCTTTGCCAAATTTGGTACGTAAGTCCACTGATGCATCTGAAAGTTACTTTGGGGGTATTCATCTCTTATAGCGTGGGAAAGCTCCTATAAAGGAGCTTTCCTACTATAAATACCGTTTACGTTAGTTCTTAGACAAACTTGGCTCAGGGGTCATTTGATGTTCACCAGGAAACCATACAAAAGTGAAATAATGAAAAAAAAATTTAAGTTATTTGCATTTGAAACATTGTAGTAAAACATTTTGCTGGATTTATAAATTATTTGCCCTCACCTCCTCGTTTTCGAATTATAAAGTCCTAAAGTCTGCCGAAATTGTAATAAAATCACTAAATTTAGCCAGTTTCAGGTTATGATGGGAGACATCTTTTCGCGTGCTTTGCTGATAGCTGTCCTATCACATGCAGATGGTGAAATAGTCGGCCTTCTGTTTCCCCAGAAGCCTTAAATTTCGAGATTCACTTAAATTTAAGCCTTTAAATTTATATCTCGATAAAGGGAGGACGAGGGCAAATAATTTATGCAGAGAAAAAATCTTAATGTGTGAGTATTTTAAAAATGTTTAATGAAACGAACAGTTGAAGCAATAAGGTGCCCGGTACAATCAATACCATTTACGTAATAAGCGAATTTATAGAAATTTTTCTAAGCAGAGTACTGAAGAAATACAGAGCTCAAGTCACAGATGATTATGAGGATTTGGTGGAGCTAAAATATCTGAAGAGAGACTGGGAGGTGTGGGTATTCTGGTGAAGTTTCATGGGAAAACGTAGCTCAAAGGATTTGAAAGCTTCCAAAGTCTATAGTAATCAATTGAAGATTATATCTTATCTAATGAACTAAACTGGAGAATCTTTCTGCTCATATGTCTATTATTTGACTTTATGTATGGCGGAAAAATGAATTAAAATAGCCGTTTACTCATTTTTAGCAACATATATATTGAAAATAGTCAGACGTGTAACGACCGTAACCGCTTTTGTAACTACCGTAACCGCTATCAAAAATTCATAAGAATTTATTTTTCATCAAAAAAGTTAAGTTCTTTGTATGATATCATGCCTTATTTATTGAGCAATTATACAAATCCAGAAGATCATACGTGCAATAGATTCACAGAAAAGTGGCAGTGTTTGATAGCACTCAAAAAATGTCTTTTTTTTGTAACGACCGTAACCACACATTTTCGAGATTTTTCTACAACTTCCACTAATAATTTCAAACTAACGCTTGGTGATAATCATGTTGGGGGGGAGCTTTATCATTCCCTGTTTTCATTAGAACTTTAACTGCATTTGTGAATAAAATATGAGCAGCTGAAGTTGTGTGAATGTAACGACCGTAACCATGGATTGGCCCAATGTATAAATCTATCTTGCAGAACAATTTTGGGCAAATAATTTTTGCGTCGCAGAACATCACTAAGTATTCTGTTTTGGGGCCTGGGATGAAAATAATACAATATAACGGTTTGGTACATTAAAAATATATTATACTAGAGTTACCTGCCACGGCGTTGCCCGTGGTAAAATTTTAACAATTTCTGCTGTTGTCGCTGTATCCATAATTCCCGAATTAAAGAAGCTCTGTACAACATATATATTGAGAAATTGAAGCCTCATTTTACTAAAGTTTGTTAGAGAAAAAAAGACATCTGCTTTGTCCTCGCAAAATTGCAATGTTTCACCTCTTTAGCTAATACCTTAAATCACAGCAAGGGGGCGTCAAGCTCTGAAACTGCAAACACGTATAGGCTTGGCGAAATTTACCATATTTAACAATGCCTATTGTGTTTTTTGGTGCTTACGTATCAACTCCACCGCAGCTATAGATTTGACGGTTTATTTGGCGTTTTTTTTGGGGGGGGGAGGGGATTAAATTACTGCGTGCGGCGTAGAAACAGCACCTATAAAAAGAAAAAACGCCAAATCTTGCAATATGCCGCCAACTTTACTTATTGCGCTTCAAACACTTTAACGCCAAATCTGTTTAAACCGCCAAATCTGTAGCTGCGGTGGAGTTAATACGTAACTGCCTGTTTTTTTTTTTTACTTATTATTTTTCATTTCAATGAAATTTTAGTTTCAGCTAAATGCCTGTTTTATTTACTACTGTTTTGTTTTAGTGGAACATTTCGAAAAAATTTCATAACGTGGAACAGGCCAAATAGGCTTGAAATTTACCATCTTTGTTTTCATTTTTGGCAATAATACCTTACAAAAATATTCAAAAAGGAGAACATTTTTTTTGTTTATTGTTTCGAAAATTTGGCTGTGCCTTCCTTGGATTTAGATTGCAAAAAATGAGGGGAAAAAAATGGCCGGGCTCTACATCAGCAGAAAACCAACCGAAACCGAAGGTAGAAACCGAAAATCCGGGTATTTTTCATAAGAAAACCATTTACCTCCATTTTACGTTTCTGCTTTATTTTCCTGCTTTACGTCAATGTGGACCTTGGCCCTACTTCAAAACCAGATTTTAGACAGTTTTTCTTTGTTTTAATTGCCGCCAAATTTTTAGGCCATAAAAATCCTCGATACTTATCTGTTAGCCGGGTGCGAGCGAAAAATCAGAAATTGTCAATGTCGCCAAGCGAAGCGAATGAAAAATCTGTCAACGGAACAAAACTACGCTCAACGGTAAACAAATCTGTACCTCAGAACCAGACTAACGTAAGTCCATTTTCGTCATTTTTCGGTAGAGGGGAAAAACGATGAATACGACAATCGTTTTTCCCCTCTACTGAAAAATGACGAAAATGGACTTACGTTAGTCTGGTTCTGAGGTACAGAAATGTGGTTGTAAGAAATTTGGCGGAATTCTAAATTATTTCGCGATGCATTTTTGGCGATTTTTTGCTTGTGCCTGGCTAAGGAATAAGTAACAAATCCTCCCCTTTCTCCAATTTCGCATTTTAATAAAGCTTTCAACATTTGTCAATGACTCAATGTATTTATTTAGCTGATTATGTTACATGTTAATGCAGCATTTAAAGTTAAAGTTGATTTGGCGAGTTTAAAATAGGAATTCTGATGTTATTCAGCAGCTTTTTCTCTTTCGATTTTAGTTGGTGCATATTTTCAAACTTTCAATGATATAATTTAATTATTGGACGATGCTTGTCCGTTCAATTGCTGTTACTTAAAAAATAACCTTGAAACAGGGGACATCTTTGGCATTTTGAATAAAAGTATTTATTCTACAATATGTACAGGCAGCTTCTTGGCTAGCAAAGAAAAACATATAAATGATTCGCAGTTGAATTACTAGCATTAAATTGAAGATAACTTTTTGCGAATTGCAATTGAAAGCAGATTATATTTTAACGCAATTTTAAAGAATAAAGTTCTTGCACTGAGAATAACAGTTCTAAGAGTTCTTGAATAAAATAAAAGGTTACTTCCCTTTTGCAGGCTTCCTTGAATGTTGAATAATTCCCTTTAATAAGGGGACGAATTGCATAGATTTTGAATTCCCGGTAATACGGGTTGAATAGAATGATAGTTTAACTCTATGTAAGGAGGGACTAATAGCTTGAAACGGATGGTCCGCTTAGCTTGGGACACCATTCGAACTAAGGGTTCGACTGAACTAAAGTTTCTCGTTTTCATCTCTTGCGCAACTCGCGCCTTTTAATACTGGCTGTCGTATGACGTCACTCCCTTCGACGTCAGTCCCCTGGATTTGCATGGGGATCGGAATTGGAGACTGTCCATTTATTCGGCTGATTACTCTTCATTTCCATAGAAGTTTTAGTCTTGTTTCAATTCTTGCTCCGGCTTACTTTTAAAAATCTATTAAAGAGACAAAATAATTCATGGAATCGTCAAGTGCTAGATAGGTAGTTTCGGTAGAATCCTAGTTTAAGGTCCGGCGATAAATGAATAAATCTGGCAACCATAGAATTAGCATTGGATGATTGGATTGTTTGGCGACTTTAAGCAAAATCGCCAAACCAGGACCTTAAACTAGGATTCTACCGTAGTTTCTAATGGCTTTGAAGAAATAGAGCAACAATAAATTAAAAAAAAAAAAAAATCGCAAAGATTAAATACGATACGAAAATGTTAAAAATGTTAATGTTAAATTACGAAAATCATTAAAAGCAATACGAAAATGTTTATCACATGTGCAAAATGAAAAACAAAAAGCGAATTTTTTTCGTACTTTTTTTCAAATTTGCGGGACGATTTCGATAATTGGGATTCATAGGATCATTTTCCGTTGGCATTAAGTTGGAAACAGGCAATTGACTTTACTTCAAAAGCAAAAAACTCGTTTGTAGTGTTATATTTTTGTAAAAATACCGCAGGAAATATGCAGGAAAACATTTCAATTATCTTTATTTAAGCTTTTCCAACATCAGCATCCATCAACTAATAATATCAATTATCACGAGAATATATCTTTCTCTTAATCTTTGACTCTTAAGACTGTTGACATTCATTAGTTATGTTGAATATAGAACAAAAAAAATTGGAGTACTACGCTGTGAATTATGCAGTTTTAATTAAATTTAAAAAAATCTAGGACGAATTAAAAAAATTCAAGCTCGAGAAGCACGAGGTCAGTATGCGGACTAATTTTGTACCAATTTTCATAATCGTACATTGCGTAAATTTTCCCGGAGAGCGTTTGACCCGCGACCCTTGACGTCATCAAACTTTGATTTTATATATATGGATTAAGTGGGGGACTATTCTTTTAACCAATATTCTAATAAGCGGGCTTAACTGTACATTCTATTGCATACTCAATTCACTTGTGTAAACTATTTGCTTAATGTTATTTTGTGTTTATCTAATGTATTGATGTTTGTATGTGTGTATGTGTTTGTGTTTAATTGTTGTTGGATTACTTGTATGTATTATGTCTTTTTCTCGCATTCAGTAAACTTGGTGGTCCTGGGCTCGGTGCCACCGGGATGCTCATTGGACCTGTGGAGATGGGGGCTGCATCACTTCGGGGGTCCCATATTGGCCAAGTCACCTCGGTGATAGGGTAAAAGGGCCCCTCGAAGAGTGATGACATTTGGTTAGGTTTTTTTCGATTGAACTAACAGCAAAAAATACAAGGGGCCACACAAGCCCCCTCAGTCTTTCTAATGTTAAATCTGTTAGTGGTTACGAAGTCCTCCCCCGTTCCAAATCAATACCTCTGGGGTTGCTCGACTAGGGATTGCTCGGCTTCTGGTCTGGATTAAAAAACTGAGCGTTCTTCGGCCCAGGAGGAGCAGAGTTCCAGGACCAAATGGGGGGGGGGGGGACAGTGGTGCTAACAGAGGCTTCGCGTTTAAAAACTAAAGGAACTTCATCCGCAGTCAAGTGAGAGGAAGAAGCAATTAGTTGATTCTTTAAAAATGTAAGAAACATAAAAACATATCACGTCTGCATAAAAGCGTAGAAAAAAAAAAGAAAACCATGGTTCCCTATATTATGGCACTTGTTTTCTGTTTTGTTGCCAAAACTTAATACCAGGCATAGTTACCCAATTTAGTTGGTGGCATTCTGAAACTGTAAAGCAAGGAAAAAGTTTCCACCGTGTTTAGTCAAAGTACAAAGCCTATAATGCAATGAAGTCAAAGCTGTACTGAAACAATATGATGTGGAACCCCACACTGAATTCCTTATACGTTTACATTTCATAATGGAAGATGCCTTAAGTGTGTTAAAATAGTGCCTTATAGTGAGCAAGATAACAATTCAAATATTTACCCCTTGAAGTATATAAATACCTTTGTTCAAAATAACTGTAAATTATAAATACAACGTTAAAAAAGCACAAATACTCAGGAATACTGCAGACACGTGTTTCGGCGTTACAAGGAATACCTTTATCGATGTAAAAAAATGGTGTGAACGCCACACTACTTCCTTTTACGTTTAAATACCATAATAGATGCCTTACGTGTTAAAATAGTGCCTTAGACTGAGCAAGATAACAATTCCAACATTTACGCCCCCTGTTTGTCACGAATCAATGCAAAATAATGCTTTACAATGATTCAGTTTC
>JAXGGA010022353.1:0-15108 GCA_038373865.1 Uloborus plumipes | reverse complement strand
TGGGAATGTATACAGTGGCTGGCGCTTACATGAGTCGCGTTTGCTCGAGACAATTTTGATTCAATAAAGCGGATGCTTCAGTTTCTGTTTCCAGATTTTGAACTGTTTTTAACTATTTGATTCGTGAAAGCGGTAAATTCAATTAACCACTGATTCACTAAACCGGCACACACTATGCTGTGATTACCATTGAAGGAAGTACAATAAAAGTTAATAATGACTTTCAACTTTTTTGCTTTGTTACCATTGTTGTGCTTTATTATTACAAATTTATTAATTTACTTCAGTAAAACGCAAAACAGAGATCAATTCATATTTTCCGGTATTTAATACTTTGATGTTAATTTTTATCCACTGCTACATCATACTTCGGTACTAATGTATAATTTTGTGTCAATTTTAAATGAATTGACTCAAAATACGATCAATTCCGTATCCCAAAAAAAAAAAAAACACACACACACACACACACACACACACACATTGCACACTTTATAGCAAATAACCCCTTTTTGCAGGATTATATGACATTTTGGAATCCTTGAAATGGGTCAACAAAAACATCGAGTCATTCGGAGGAGACAAGAACGAGATCACGCTTTTTGGCTGGAGTTCGGGTGCCGTCGCCGCTGGCGTGTTCTGCATTTCGCCGCTGGCCCGGGGCTTATTTCGACGAGTGGCGATGTCCAGTGGGTCGCCAGCCAACAAGGATAGTGAAGACAATGATCGAGATTACGAAATCAGCCGAGCCATTGCTGAAGAGGTTGGATGCCTACCGTCCAACTCAACCGATGAGGAAACAGTTCTGGAGTGCTTGAAAGGTTAAGTACAAACTCCCAAAGCAGAATACTCAGTAATGCTAGCAACGAAAAATCATTTGACCAAAATTGTTCTGCATTTCATTTCACACTCCAGGGTCCCCCGTGCCTACCACAGCTTCGTGGTTTAACCGGGATAGAGGGTCCTGAAGAGCGCTCTGTTCTTAATTTTGAACCAGAACCTAGGGTCGAGCAAACCCTAAGCCCAGCACCCCCAGAGGTATCGTTTCACTTGGAGGACTTTGTGACCACGACATTTTTACCGCCTCCCAGCCACCATTAATCAAGACGGTGGATCTTTGATCGGCTGGGATAGAGCCTGGGTCCCTCCGGACACGAGTCCGATGCCTTACCGATCGGGCCAACACGGCCCCAAATTGTTCTGCAAGTACTTCAACCTTTTAAAGTAAATATATGAACGACATTTGCGGGCCAAAATGGCGGCGTTTTCGTGTAATGGCCCTAATCATTTACGGATCAGTCTTCGAGGGAGGGTTTTTAAGGGGCATAAAACAGGTATAGACAAAGATAATTTTCTGAAGAAGTCTGTGGAATTTCTGCAAATATCTTTCAACTAAGCATGTAATTTTTAACAAATTCTAGTTTTTGTCCTGTTCGAAGTAATTCTAAAGTTCCTGCAAATGGTCACAAAATATTCGACCTTTTGAATTTCCACCTAGTAAGCGTAATTTGTAGGATTTTTTTTTTTTTTTTTTTTTAAACCTAATTTGAAGAATTCTACAGAAATTGTGTTGAATTTCTGCAAAATTATATTTTTATTTTGAAGAACTAATTGCAGAAAATCTGCCTTTTCTGTAGAAAATCTTTCAGAACTTTCCTCTCTTTTGAACAGAGTTGTTCTGCAGTTCAGGTACCTGTTCAGCCACGTACGTTGCAAATTTAGCGGTATTCTACTTTGGGGGTACAAACTAATCAGACTACCCACAATTGTTTTCAAAACCCAATTTTTGACAATCTTGGATGGTATTAGGGGATTGAATGGTGTTAGATTTTTGGATGGTATTAGATGGTATGACCAACCCACGGCGCGCGAGCCACAGTGTGGCACGGAGGAATATTAAAGGGTGGTGTGCGAAAACTTACTGAGAATTTTTTTTAATTGAGGGATAATAATATCGTTCTCAGGAACTTTGTCAAACTCAAACTCTACTCATATTCGAAGAAAACTTTTAACATCTAACTGCTACTCAGAATTAATTGATATTTAATCATGAGTATAATGATAACTATAATGTCTTCAAATTATGGTCATTTATTCGTTTTATATAGAAATATGGTTACATCAGCGTTTCTCAACATTTTTTGACTTTGAAAAAAATTGCGGCCCTGTGCTTTTTTTTTTTTTTTTGTTCATTTGGTTTAAAGTTCATTTTAAAAGAAATTAAGATTTCCCCCCAATATTCTGTTTATTTATTTATTTTAAATCCTTATTAGAACAACTTCGCTTTCTCAACGTGCGTTCTTTTCTTGCCTTCAATAATAAGGAATGTTTTTGAAAAACATTTTACAAAGCATTCTGCCGGGGCGGGGGGGGGGGTAGGGCCCTGTAGTCTCCTCCCCACCTGGTTGCGCTAATGGGCACATAAATTACAAGACAACTGTCATCATCACTAAAATCAAAACGTACAATCAGACGCAGTCTTATAAATTGATGTCTAGATAATGGAAATGCGAGATTTATTTCAGAGCCTTCTACACAAATGCGTTTTATTTCAATGATTATCATGACTACTTCGTCGCAACTGATGCATTATTTATTATTTTTCAGAAACTCACGAAATGAGCTACACCTGAAGTAATTATCCTTCGTATTTTGGCAGTGTTCTGCAATAAACGAGAATATATTTCGATGTAATATGAAAATATTAACTGTAAACCTGTAATAAAAGTACTTAACAATCGTTGCATTTTTGGAAGATTTGAATTCTAGGGGATCAAAAGTGCGAAATAATAGCGCAGAAACGGATCTTTGCGCTACAGTTGATGGAAATTTTATTTTATCGCTATGCTATGGGTCTTTATTATGACAATAACTTGGAATTAAATTTTCAACTATAACGAGTTATTTTTGGGGGTAATTTTGCTCTTGAATCGCTTTCGATAAGTACTCCATTTTCAAGTTGTTGTTCCATTTTCCTATTCAGCACTGATTTAAGGAGAAAATGCCTAGTAAGTAGATACTGTTGATTGCACCCTGGAACTTCTGAAAAACGTTTGTATAAAGTCATAAAACCATCAGTTGTTATGTTTTTCACATAAGTAGTCAAATGCAGTAACTAATTTATGAAAAAAAAAAGCTTTGACCTAAATGTGTAGCGACTAATTTAGGATTTAGGATTGAAAAGAACATGACTTACAACTGTTTTTACGACAGTGAATTTAGTTCTTCCCCCTCCTTCCACTCAAAGCATCCTCTCTTAACACTTTTAAGGCTGGTGGTACAAAATATTCCCCACATTGTCTATGACTCCAGTTTCTTTGTGAGATACTTTTTTAACTATTTTTTTTTTAATCTCACAAATTTCAATAAAACAAATTTAAACCTGTGTCTAATAACACATTTTCTCAATGGATTCTATTTTTTTTCATCTGCTATGACACGTAGGTAATAGGGTGGGCCGAAAATGACTTTTTTTTTAAAAATTTCGATAATGAGGAATACGGAAAAGGTGCCATTGAGAAAGCAAAGAGCACGTAAAAAATTTGAAATGTTTTCGTCAAATTCTTGATTTGCCACAAATACGTTGAGGTTTGGAAAAAATGCAGTTTTTTCGAGATTTTTAGTAAATTATTATTATTATTTTTTTTTTTTTTTCGATAACGGGTAGGACGGAAAAGGTGTCATTAGGGGCATAAAAATTCCATAAAAAATGTGAGGTCTGTGTGTATAATTATTTCCCTTTAAACAAATGCATAGAAGATTAGGCAATTTCCTGTTTTTTTACTACGTTTTAAATTAAATTTCGTCAAAATGTTACAATGCTATTTTCGCCGTACTTATTTTGAACAATTACATTGTTTGTCGCATATGATGCATTTTTAGATGGTCGGTGCTGAAAGTTTTTTGAAAATAATTTCTTAAAAATCTCAAAAAACTGCATTTTTTCAAATGTTTCTTGTGCACTTTGCTCCCCCAATGGCACCTTTTCCGCACTCCCCATCATCGAAATTTTCGGCCCACCCTAGTAGGTAACTGCGTTTCGGTAAAAAACATATTTCACTTTTGCTGGAAACTTTTGTTCGAAAGAAATAAATACTTCACATTACAGGGTGCCCGCAAATAACTGACGGTTCAAAAAAATGTATTACTGTAGTACAAATTTTTCTATGATAACAAAATAAATGTTAAATGAAAGTAACATCATTGTTAATCAATGTTTAAGTAATGGTTTCTATTCTCGTGTCTTTAACTGTAACCACAAATGACAATCTTTCTGGAAAGGCTTCTGCAGCGGCACGCACCTACAGGGGCACTCTTTCACGGGAATATTTTATTATTTTTTTTATTCATACACTTCGCTTTTTCCACCACTATGCCTTACTTCTACACTACCTGTTTATTCAAACAATTTTAAAGTTCTTCAATTAATCTCTTTGACACATTTAAATACTTCAATTTTTTTTTAAAATCACATTTCCGCTTACCTTTTAAATGCAATTCGAGAATTAAACGACGTTTAGCATCCATCTTGATAATGCGAAGAATGAAACGGATTTTAATTCAAAGAAGCGTCTGCACTATTGCTCATAGAATTAAACTAAATCTATTTTAAGTGTTACCAACAGGGTCATTCCATTTTAAATCAACAAATTTTCAAAAAAGTTGTTGCATCACCATTTTTGATTTTGATGAAAATTTGCATGTGTATTCCTTTTACTTCCCAGAGCTCAAAATAGTGTTCATTTTATTTTTAAAAAATTTACCCTTTGATATATAGGCCCTTTTTGTTGTTGGCAACAGCGAAAATCGGGCGTTTTGATGCTTTGCCTTATGAACTATAACTTTTTTTCTATCAAAGATTTTGAGCTCAACTATAACTCATTGGAAAGCTAAGAAAAAGATCTTTTTATATATGCTATCAATAAATTTCAGATTAAAAAAAAATACTTATTTTTTCAAGGTCAAAGTTCACGACGAAAATGACATTTTTTACTACTTTCGAACATTAAAAAACCCATGAAGGGTTCAAAGTAACAAGCCGATTTTTTCATCATATATTCATAGTCATGGTTACTTACTGTATAAAAAAAATTGGCTTGTTATTCCACCCCCTTTATGAGATATGCCCCCCAAAGTTGTAAATTTTTTAAAAAATCCAATTTTCAACGCTAAAAAAATGCATGTGGGGGGCAAGATAAAAAAATTTTTACATGTGGTATTTTAAGTACTTTTTACCAGCTTTCTAATAAAACAAAAGTTGCTTTGTTATTCAAAGGCGTTTGGCAGATATAAGGGACTGAACTTTCAAAAAATTGCACAAAAACAACACGATTATTTTCATTTTTTTAAATTTTTTTTTTATTTAAATGTAATTATATACCTTATTCTTTGCCTTAAATGCTAAAAAAAGACTAAGAAGAGCAATGAAGAAACATATTTAAAGTTTAATAAGATAATTTAATATTTTTAACACCTGGGAATATAGAATACCACTAAACTTGTCTGATTTTTAAACATCTGATTGCTACCTACAACAGGACTGAGCATTTCTCAACTTGTCCAGGTTTGTTCATACCATGTGGTCATCCTTGTTCTGACTTGCTCTCACATGTGTATCTTAGTTGTCTTTCAAATTCTGAAAGAAGTAGGTTGTTGAGCTAGTGTTTCTGCTGTAAAATCTTGTGAAGCTGATGTGATTTCTTTTCATTTCAAGTTCATTCATATTCACAGAATGTTTTGTTAAAGGTAAAAGAAGAAATTCTTTAGAATCCTTAAATATAAATTTAAATTTGTCTTTCTGCATGTAAACTGTGAATAAGTTATGGATAACCCTAAATGCTCCATAGGAGTTTTTGAGAATGATGATTGTAATATTTTAAGTTACAGTAGGCAGTCTACTGTAAATAGTATTTCTGAGTACAGTGATGATGATAAAACTTTACTGCACCTGAGTACTGGGTGTAAAACTATTGAAACTGTTTGTACCTACCATGCAAAAAAAATTTCTTGCCAAGTTTTGCCACCTTTATGGAATTTCTAGCTGGTAGGTACAAACAGTTTCAATAGTTTTACACCTAGTTCTCAGGTGCAGTAAAGTTTTATCATCATCACTGTACTCAGAAATACTATTTACAGTAGACTGCCTACTGTAACTTAAAATATTACAATCATCATTCTCAAAAACTCCTATGGAGCATTTAGGGTTATCCATAACTTATTCACAGTTTACATGCAGAAAGACAAATTTAAATTTATATTTAAGGATTCTAAAGAATTTCTTCTTTTACCTTTAACAAAACATTCTGTGAATATGAATGAACTTGAAATGAAGAGAAATCACATCAGCTTCACAAGATTTTACAGCAGAAACACTAGCTCAACAACCTACTTCTTTCAGAATTTGAAAGACAACTAAGATACACATGTGAGAGCAAGTCAGAACAAGGATGACCACATGGTATGAACAAACCTGGACAAGTTGAGAAATGCTCAGTCCTGTTGTAGGTAGCAATCAGATGTTTAAAAATCAGACAAGTTTAGTGGTATTCTATATTCCCAGGTGTTAAAAATATTAAATTATCTTATTAAACTTTAAATATGTTTCTTCATTGCTCTTCTTAGTCTTTTTTTAGCATTTAAGGCAAAGAATAAGGTATATAATTACATTTAAATAAAAAAAAGATTTAAAAAAATGAAAATAATCGTGTTGTTTTTGTGCAATTTTTTGAAAGTTCAGTCCCTTATATCTGCCAAACGCCTTTGAATAACAAAGCAACTTTTGTTTTATTAGAAAGCTGGTAAAAAGTACTTAAAATACCACATGTAAAAATTTTTTTATCTTGCCCCCCACATGCATTTTTTTAGCGTTGAAAATTGGATTTTTTAAAAAATTTACAACTTTGGGGGGGCATATCTCATAAAGGGGGTGGAATAACAAGCCAATTTTTTTTATACAGTAAGTAACCATGACTATGAATATATGATGAAAAAATCGGCTTGTTACTTTGAACCCTTCATGGGTTTTTTAATGTTCGAAAGTAGTAAAAAATGTCATTTTCGTCGTGAACTTTGACCTTGAAAAAATAAGTATTTTTTTTAAATCTGAAATTTATTGATAGCATATATAAAAAGATCTTTTTCTTAGCTTTCCAATGAGCTATAGTTGAGCTCAAAATCTTTGACAGAAAAGAAGTTATAGTTCATAAGGCAAAGCATCAAAACGCCCGATTTTCGCTGTTGCCAACAACAAAAAGGGCCTATATATCAAAGGGTAATTTTTTTAAAAATAAAATGAACACTATTTTGAGCTCTGGGAAGTAAAAGGAATACACATGCAAATTTTCATCAAAATCAAAAATGGTGATGCGCACCCCATTTGTTGATTTAAAGTGGAATGACCCAACAGTAAAAAACATCTTGAATGTAAATTATGCACAAATTAATTTTGCCGTCAGTAATTTCTGGGCAACTTGTAAATAAAATTTAGAAATAGTTGAAAAACAATATTTAACCAAGTCTCCATACCTTCCAAAATTTTTGAAAATAACATTAATTTGTTGCGTTTCTTCGATGCTTTGTGAAAAAACTAAAATGTAGCACTTGTAGTAAACTATTTGCATTCCCCCCACACTATGTTGGGTAAAATACGGAGCTCTCGAACTTTGTTTTCTTAGAAATTAATACCTGATCTCAATTCATTTTTGTTTTCTTTTTTTTTACAGGAGTAAATGGCATGGAAATCACATTGGCCATTAGCAAAGTCCATGACGATTCACGCGGAGGACTTTCATTGAAATATGGCGACGAAATTCTGCCATCAAATCCACGCCAGGCTGTGATCAATGGTGATTTCAGGGAAACAGAGCTTCTTATTGGAGCCAATAATGGAGATGGAAGCACTATTATAACAAAAACTATGACCGAAGTATTCGGATTCTTCGGTGAAAAAGGTCCACAAATAAACAAAACATACGCTGAGTTTATCATTCGGCAACAATTCAAAGATTTCGAAGACCAGGATGCAGTTGTTCAGCACTACCTTGAAGATGTGCCGGGTGATGATTATGAAGAGATTCGTTTCCAGGTAAAAAAAAATCATTATTCAGATTTCTAAACCTGAATGAGCTTACTCAAAAACATCTTGAAAACATGCCAAACGATCGTAAAGAAAGAATTGTTACAAGTCCCAGATAAATTTTCTTCAAATGGCGACGCAATTTTATGAAAATGTAGTAAAGTTAATAACAAATATGGGCAACAAAAATAGTTGATAATAGCTAAAGTGATCACAGCATTTAAGCAAATACCATTAAACACCGTACACTTAATAATACATATTAGTTTACATGCAAATCCGAGAAAACACTATGTCAAACATATAGCGCAAAAGGTTTTCCGCCACAACAGAGCTAAAACAAGCTTTTCCAACTCACACGGCTGCCATACCGAGACTAAGCAAACTTCGGAGTAGCTTTCCAGCAATACAAATTCCGTTAAAAAAATTTCTGTATTTTCCATTCAATAACATTCTAACACATTCAAAAGGTTAGAAGGCGAGAGGCAGTTATCCGTTCGTCACAAGGTTATTGATACTAATTACATGTTAGGTTCGAAATGTCTCAAAGTTGGCGACATTTAGTCATTTCTCGCCACATTTGGTGCAAAAAAATTAACAGCTAAAAATAATGTCGACTGGGCAATATCTCTTAAATATCATGCCAATTCTATTCACTCAATATTAAACGGTACAAGAGCAGGGATAATTAACATACAGGTAAAGTTACAAGAGCTTCGATAATTTTGAGTGAAAATGAATGGAATAAAAGCCAAATTTAGCAATTTTTATACAAATCAAGCACAAAAGAACATAAAAATAACAACTACTATTTATAAAATTTGTTACAGTACTGATGTCCTACAATATTCTTTCGTTCTTTAGCTGTCCTGAATCCGAATGAGTTTGCTCAGCAGTCTCTTGACATTGACATTACTATTCTCAGCTGTCGCTCGGGTTTTGATGAGGACTTCTATTTATGCGTTTGGCCAAATTTACCTATTTTGTTGATACAGAATTGCATATCTTACGACAGAATTGGCAGCACAAAAAAGGGGAAATACGCGTGCACTTCAATCACCTAAACCAAACTTTTCATTTCATTTGAACATTTCGTTACAGAAACGCTTACAGACAACTACCGACACAAAAACAAACAATTTGACAAATATCTCATTCAAGCTAAATTGTGCATCATATTAAATAGATCAGTTCTAAATTCTTAATAATGATAGAAAAATGTTTTTGTGCCTTTTAGACAGCAGCTGCATCTGGAGACTACTCTCGAATCTGCCCAGGAGTTTACTTTGCGGAGGCTTCTTCTCAAAAGTCTAAAAACACGTATTTCTACTTTTTCACGCATCATACTAAAAGTGGTCCATGGGCCCCATGGATGCGGGCCCCACACTTCGAAGACATCCCTTACTTTTTTGGTTACCCACTGAGGCATCCTGATAAGTTTACCTCTGCCGAGCAAAACCTAAGTAAAGACATGATGCAATTTCTGACAAATTTTGCTAAATACGGGTAAGTTCATGTTTCAAAAAATTAAGTTATGGCGGCGTCCGTAAATGGTGTCATATTTTTTTTTTTTTCTACACATTCGGCCCCTACCCACTTAGTCACAAAGTGCCGCATTTCACTTTGGCTCCTGTCCTCCTCTTGCTCCATTTCCCACCATATTACATCATTATGTTGTGAGAAACATTTTTCTAATAAAAATGTATGATGTTACACTTCTTGTTACCCCATCCCTCTCCTTAGTCACAAAATATCCCAATTTCGCAACCATTCTATTATTCATTTAGTTCATTTCATTTGCTTATTCATTTATTTAATAAATCACGTGCGTATTTCTGCATTTATTGATTTATTCACATTCTTTTATTTATTAATTTTCCATTTTACTCATTTATTCACTTATTTTATTTTTCATTCTCTATTTTATTCACTCCTTTTTTTTTCTCATGTATTAATTTTTTTCATTTGTTAATTCATTTATTCGTTTATTTTTTTCATTAATAATAAATTTATTTGTTTATTTACGCATTCATTTGATGAAAATTACTGCAACTCATCTAACAGAAAATGTTTCATTACAGAAATATAGTATTTTTTACTTTGCCCCATGGTTTTTTAGAATGAAAAATTTCTACCTTTTTTTGAAGGCGCAAAATAACTGCCAAAAATGAAAAATAACATTTCAACGAGTTTTATTGCGAAATACATTATTCCTTTTTTATGTACACAGATTTTCAGAACAAATATTCAATTTGTTCTTTTTGAAACGTGTGTTAACTTGACTTCCCCTTGCCCCACATTTCCCTACATTAAATTGAGAGTAAAAGGGAAGTAGAAGTTTTGCTGATAACAATTATAATGCTGAGCTTTAAACGCTAAGAATGAAATTATTTCTATCACAGCAATACATTTGACAATAAAAACCAGAAATTTACTAACATAAATTTCTTTCTTTTTTTTCAGGAAGCCATCTGAACATTGGATACCTTTTTCAGAAAGCTGCCATCTTTTTAAGTATTTGGATACGATTCAGATGGGTTTTGGACTAGGTCCAGATTTAATGAATTGTCAATTTTTCAGACCTTATTTTGAACTCTAACAATCAAACTACTTAAGATAAGCAAAGTTTTTCTGGACACCAGAAAAAGGCTTTGACATTTGTGTGATCATATCAACATGTAGTTATGGAACTACTTTAAGAGAAGACCGTGCTCTCACATAAATGAGGCTGCATTTTAGCAGTGAATAAAGAAATGAATAAAATAGTATTGAAATTTTTGCAGTAACTTTGTTTTGTCCATTAAGTTAGCATTAATAAACTTCCAGGATCATCAAACTTATGTACGAAGGGGTCTAAAAAATGCATACAGGCGTTGACAGCGAACCTACTTGGAACAAAATAACATACTACACTGCAAAAATGGATGTTGTTTTTACAGTATTATACAGCTAATTTTATAGTAAAAAATTGCAAAAATTGCTAATTTAACAATAATAAACTGTAAAACTGCTAATTTTACACTAATAAACTAAAATTGTTGCTTTACCGTAATCAACTGCGCAATTGCTAATTTTACAGTTTATTACTATGCATTTTTTAGTTTTAAACTGGAACTTTTGTTGCTAGTATTATACTGTTGTTTTTACAATATAATACATCTAGTTTTGTGGTAATAAACTGTAAAATTGCTGCTTTACAGTAACAAAATGTAAAATTGTTAGTTTTACAGTTTATTACTGAGCATTTTACAGTTTTAAACTGGAACCTCTGCTGATAGTATCGTACTGTAAACACAACGGTTTATTTTTTGCAGTGTATGAGTCTTGTTTGGTACTGTAGTTCAATGGTTATTCAACATATAGTGTGGCATGAGTAGTCCGCATGCAGGCATTAGCAGAGACCACTGCATTACCAATCATGGAAGACGTTAGATTGTCATTCGAGCAATTCAAGACCGTATTGGAGTGGCTTTGGACCGAACATGACTGATATGCAACGGCAGTGGCGTAATGTGTACAGACGCAATCCCCTGCACGCCTAACAATCGATTGTTGCGTTTAAATTAAAGATACTTACTGTCAACGAGTGTATGCGTTATTTGGACCCCTCTGTATATTGGCAATCTGTAATATGCTGTTTGGCACGCATTTATAATTTCTTGGACATTATGTGAGACAGTAAAAAAAAACATTGTACAAAAAAAAAAATGCATGTAATAGTTATATTCAAAGCGTTCCGAGTCTTCGATAAAAAAAAAAAAACGATTGATTTGCGTCATTGCGCAATTTAACTGTTTAGGAAACATGACGTTCCATCCCAAAGATACTACAACAAGCAAAAAACTATTCATCCACAATAATCTTTTAGAGCCTCACATCATCACTTAGCTTACTCTGTATAAGTGATGAAGGCAAGCACATATCATTAGTCGACACTTTACAGAGACCCTAAATTTAAAAAACATTTTGCATTGATGAAACATGCTACTAACGTAATAAAACTTATGTGGGCCTTTGATCAATTTTGTCACTCAGCACTAAGATATAATAGGAAAGAGAAAAAAGACACATTTCTTAGTTCCAATGATCATTATTCATTATCACCTAGTTGACATTGTAAGCAACAGAGAAAAGACTTGAACACAAAGAAAAAATCCTTCCAAGACGACTATTTTTTCAAGAAGTAATCAAAAACATTCTCTTTCTTAAAGACCTTTTCTTAAAGTTACAAAAGACAAAAGTTGTTATTTATGAACAGGAGTATATTTATAAGATTCGAAAAGTTTTTTTTAATGTTTTCAATCTAAAAATTAATTACTTGATGATAAAGCAGGAAATCAGGCGAGATATCTTTATTTGTAACTATTGTAAAGTCAAAATCGAGCTCTTTTAGAAAGAAAAGAAGGAGGGGGGGGGGGGGGTGCTAAGAAGTTACAAAAGAAATAGCGCAGGAAAAGGGCTGGTACGAAAACAAATTGTAACTAATACTTTTATTTTAAATATATTTCTAATCTTGACAAAAAATAGAAGAAGGCCCGTGGCATGATTTGGTAACGAAGCTCCGAAACCCAAAGGGGGAGAGGGTAGGGGAGGCATGCTCAGTTGAGTTAATTATCTTTTCCATTTTTCCCGGAGATGAAGCAAAAACTAATCTCTAACCAAAACGGAAAATTTCAGTGTAAACATTGGTGACGTTTCACAAATTTTTCTTTTGCTGTCCGTCCGTGAAAACCGCACCCGGCACTCGCGAACAGTTCCTCTTGAAAAAAGGGTAGATGGGTTTTGGGTGATAACTTTCCGAAGTTTTCCATTTCAAACTGTATTTGCTGTATTCTTTTGACATATTCAACTAAACTATGTATTTGAAATTAGCATCGTTCCATGTTGTTTGATACGGCTCAAAATGCTTTTTATTATTCTTCCCCTTATTGTTATCTTACCTATCAATAAGGGGAAGAATAATAAAACTTATTTTGGTAAAAGCAGAGAAGACCTGACGCATGCGTAAATGCACGGAAGGTTTTACCTGAAAAGATCAGACAGTATTTAAAAATTCTTCAGAACAATAACATGAAATATCAGGTGACCCCTGTCGCCTCCACAAATGAGTCACCGGAAAGTTGTGCAACACACCCACATCAGGCAAAAAGCCACATTATTTTTCCTAACTATTGACACTAAGAAAACTTCAGATAAGAGTTCGCGACAAAGCATACCCAAAAATTTTGTGATAAGATTATGACTTTACAGGTAGATGTAATGAAGGATGCCGCGAATAGCAGGTGGGGTCAAAGTCTTTTTTGCAGGCTATGCGCAAACGCCGACATCTTTTTTTTGTAAGGTGTTTATGTTCTAACGGTCCTTGACTAGGAAATTTTAATGGTTTACTCCAGAAGAAAGTAATTTTTGGTGAGTATCTCAAGTACATTTCAATTAGAAAATAGTTTTTAATGTATTGATGATGCTCCAGCTTTTCTGTTAATTTTGTTTTGTATTTCTTTGTGAAACCACACCCTAAAATACCATAAATTGAGCGTTTTCATGTAACGTATTATTTTTTGAAGTACACTTTATTATTATTAGAATTTATTTAAATGCCTTAGGCAGGGATGTTCCGATAGGAGGTCAAGGAATTTCATTGTGTCCTCCCAAAATTTAGTAATTTGGCTAACTTGGAGACATAGTTGTAAAATTACAATTTATTAGACTATTAAAATGATGATCTATCGTATTTTAACATTCGGTAAAATTTGGTGTTTCCCTTCCCATTCGGCAAACTGAGAACTCCCCCCTCCCAAAATTTTTAATTCAGGGTGTCTCTGGCATTCTCCTTCTCCCGTTTAGTTTAGGCAATGTCAGTTTAATTTTAATTTTACTAAACAACAATAATAATTAATCTTTTTGGGTAAAATCACCAAAAAGCGCTAGTTTTTGAATAAGTATACCAGAATTTTGATTTTAAATTTGAATTTGCAACGAAGTTTTAGTTAGAAGCTGAATTTATACTGACAATTTTCGCGTAATCATTGAAAATTCACAAGTGAAATTCATAGTATTCCTTGAATGTGCTTTTAATAAATCTCATGTGTAACTTTATTTTCATTAGTAAACGTGCTACATAAAAATACTGCTACAATAAAAACTTTGAAGTAATATTTAGTGATTGCGTTTTCTACTCAAAAGATGACACCAGAACGAAGCAAAGTTTTTTTGGGTTTTTTGAAAAATGTTCATGCCTGTGAATAACTGTATGGTACTGGCGTTAATGAACTTTAAAATATAGGAGAGCGAATGCTAAATTTCATAATACCAATAAAAACAAAGAATTTGTATCATTATTTCTTTCCGATTAGAATTTTCAAAACTTGTATTCATCAAACAGAACATTATCATACTATATTTTCTAAGTATTGAAAAAAAGAAATATTTCCTGTCTTCTTCCTATTTACATTACATTAAGTTCCCAACCTCAAATATTTCACAGGTCGTTTTGTAGACACATATCAGATTTATAGTCGTGTATAATTTTTCTTAATACAGTGTTGTTATAGTACAGTGGTCCTAATTACAGACAATTATTCAGAGTTTTGCAAATTTACAGCCAAAGAGTCGGACATTGCTTTCTCGTGAACACATACAAATTTCCCATTAATAAAAATTAACTAGTAATGATGACTTGCTTTGTAAATTTCTGTCGGTTTCCATGTTTTATATGTTGTCCAAGAAACTGTTTTGAGATTTTATATTCGCTCTGGCCAACGAGATTCATCTTAGCATCAGATGTGGTCCACGGTTGAAAAAAGGTTGAACACCACTGCTATAAATAGTATATATTACTAATTTTATGGATTTGAAATTTAGGCATTTGTTAGGAGTGATTCTGAATTTTTAAAAATGTAGAATAAGAAAATTCTCTGGGAAAGTTTTAGTGGCATCTTTAAATATAGTTATTGGAAGGTTAGAACAAATGAAGAATTATATGATAAATACAAGGAACTGGATATTGTTACAACTTTAAGGCAAGCAATATACAT
>JAXGGA010022352.1:0-15108 GCA_038373865.1 Uloborus plumipes | reverse complement strand
TCGCGGTTTTGTCTTTAAAATGCTAAACCGAAATTTAAACCCGGGGTTGCCCTGTAAAACTCAACTTTTTTCCCGGACCCCACCCCCCGGCCCCCCTTCAAAACATTTTAGGGCTTTGTTTTTTTTGTCAAGGAAAACAGAAAATAAGATATCTCGAACGATACAGCCTATAACATAACAAATTCTATATTTTTAGTCCACTCGTCTTGTCTCCATTTTCAAATTACAACATAAATTTGGTCGAACTGGGTCGTTTGAAAATTGTGCGATTCCACATCTCAACCCTGCTGCTGTAATCGACGCCATTTAAATCCAAATCCCATCTCATGCTTCAGTTACGGTTATGACCATACTTATAAAGAGTCCCGTCCCAGTTCCAACTCGTGTTTAGATGTTCGGAAACTTCTGCCAGGGAGCATAAATGCAACAGATCGTCTATTGTCTTGTCGGCAATTTTCTAACCTTTATGGGCCCTCCAAATCAGGAACGGTCAACTGTATTCTTTAAATAGAAAGTAAATGTTTCTCCTTTAGTTTCGGAAAATATTTTTTCTTGTTGTCAATAGATTCGATTTGGAGCAATTTGCCATGAGAGTATGAGGAGTTGAGAGTAAATTTCAACTGTAAAACACAATGACGCAGCCGTAATTTTTTACTTTCTTCTGTATCTGAAATGTGTAAGAGAAAGTAGGCATTGTCAACCATTGGAGATATCTATTCGCGTTATTGGATTGGCCTTATTCAAAAAAGGAAAACATTCGTGCGATGCATTTTAGGTTATTTTGTGATTTATTTTCACAATGTTCTGGGAATTTCCCCCAAAATTAACTTACTTTTACGCAGTGATATAATAACTACTTATCTTCATGTTGAAATATTATTGTAACTTGTGATGAATTCATTTTGATTATTTTTGAAAAGTCGCCTGTTTGTGTACCTGTATGGACTTAAGGGTGAATATCAGGAAAAGTGCTAATTTAAGTCACAAACAAATTTCTCAAGCACTTCCAAATAAAAACCAAAAATTTTTCTTTTTTCATACAGTAAACTGCGCCGCACAAACAATCCATGACAAAAATTTCAAGTTTTACTTTAATTTGTGACAATAAAACTCTTTTTATTGCTTCAATGTCATGTCGGCGACGCGTCACCCATTCGAATCGCAAAGTTAAAAAAAATCCTGCGGATTTTAAAACACCGCAGCAGAAACATATACTGAAGGAAATAACGTGTTTTATGTTCGTCTATGAAGATTAACTCTTGTGTTTTTTTAGATCGATAAAAAAAGCAATTTCTGCTCGTCACAAGTTTTCATAACATGACGAGTGAGCCAACTTCTGGAATGCTAATATCTAAACAAAACACTTTTTGGCGCAAAAAAATTACGCTGAGTGAAGCTAGGTATGCACCGATAAGCAAATTGGCCGATTACCGATTAATCGGTTGTTGATAATCGGTCGATTAATCTGCTGAGCCGATTAATGATAAGGACAATTGTCTATTGTTTTCTACTACCAATTTTACCATCACTGTTTTTTATCTCTGATACAATTCCAAGTTTAGAAATAGTAAGTAATTTATTTCTGGGAGAAGATATTTATTTTCCATTTTCCTAGTTTTCACAAAATAATGTCAATATTTTATCAAATTTCTAAGAACCAATTTTCATATTAGTGTCAATAATATTATTAACACATTGTTAGTTATGTTAATCGGAAATAAAAATTTATAAAGAAAAGGAGGGGAGGGGGAGTGTGTGGTGAACACTCCAATTTAGGAACACTTTTAATTCATATATTTTAGTAATTAGTAGTATTTAATTCAGTACTTTTATTCTTTGAAAATGAGATGTTATCTGAAAGCACTGTGCTAAGGAGAAAACTATCGCCACATGAAAAATGTTGCATCATTGTCCATGTATATTTATTCAAAGTAGGAGAATCCATTTAAAAAAAACTTTATATCAACTGTGAGGATTATTGTTACCGTAAAGTCGGGTTACTTGGACCCACAAGGAGGTTACTTGAGCCCACAGTAAAATGATAAAATCTGGGTTTGGTACTAGCATTAGAGACTGCAGAGTGCTTCTACCTAGAGGAGAAACAAGGAACTACGTGCAAGTCTTCAACTAATAAGTACCAAACCTAGATTTTATCATTTTACTGTAATGGGCTCAAGTAACCCCCTAGGGTCCAAGTAACCCGACTTTACGGTACTGTTAATAAAATTATTCATCGTAGTTTCTTAGAGAAGGGAATACTTTAAGAATAAAATTAAAGAAATATTTTTCAGCCGATTAATCGGCCTGATTTTGCCGATTATTAATAATCGGCAAAGTGGCCAATTATGGCCGATTAATCGGTACTGCCGATTAATCGGGACTGCCGATTAATCGGTGCATCCCTAGGTGAAGCTCTAATATGTGATGTTTCAGTTCCGATAGAAATTTTCACTTCAACTGCATTGAATTACGAGTAAGATTTTTTCAATCTTGACTTTTCTGTTTCTACCAAATGAAATGTCATGTTGGCAGCGGAAATTAAGCCACAAAATAAATTATTTTTTCAATCTATTTTTGCATAATGTTAAAGAAACCTACCGTCATAGGCATAATAAGGCGTTTTTATTTTCGAATCTTTAATTAGGGATGCTCAGCTATCATATTGCGGGAAATTTGTCATGTCGGCAGCGCCGAAGTAGAAGATATTTGTTACAAAACTGATGAGTGCGTTACCGATGTTTTTTCGCAATTCTTTCTTCGTGTTATGAGTTGAGTTTTAAAGAACCAAGATAATTTCAAGTGCATCATTTTTCCTGCCAAATTTTCCATTATTGGAAGCAGTTTATTTATTGTTTTTTTTTTAATGCTTCAAAAACATTAATTTTTCCGCAAAGTTTGAGTTTTCAAACAAAATTATTGCCATTTTTCACCCTCTTTTCTTTTACATCAATATTCAGACCTTCGTTCTCCTTGACCATGCCCCTAATTTTTTAAAAAAAAATTGTTACTAATGTGTATTTGAAATACCCTATTAATTTTATTTTCTGAGTATCTTTAAAAATTGAAAATTTCCATGGTCAAATTGGCACTTTTCCTGATATTCACCCCTAAGCGATTTTCGAAGACGTCCTAGCGCAAAACAACACTGCATGGAATGGAACGAAATTTGATGGCCCTCATTTGAATTGGTGCTAATTATTTTTTTATATTACACAGTATCGGTAAAGTTGTAGATGTCACCATTGCAACGTGTCACCATTGTACGACATACTATCTCGTGAATGTTAGCAAGGATGTACAGAGTGAATAACTTAAAATATTATTTATTAACGTATGTACAAAATAAAGGGAACTTAAAAGTTAAACGATACATCTTGCCGCAGCCGGCACAGGCAGTAACGTAAGAGAACACAAGACACTAAATTGTGCGCCTTTTATTGCTGCCTTACAGCCGTTGCCACTCACTTGGTGGTTCTGTTTTAACATTATGCAAATTAAAGGTTGAATAAATAGAATTCAAATATAGGCTGGGATTCAAGTGAAACAGCACTGCGATCGCTTCGAATGCAATCGCTACTGGAAGTGAATTACATTATCATCAGCTTAACTTGGCACTGACGTCACTACGAGCGGAGCCAATAAGAGCTCACAAGCAGTCGGCCATCTCCTCTTATTCGCCAAGTAGCTGTGACGTTTTATCTAGCTCGTTTTTCATAGGCAAACGTCACGATGAACGTTCTAATGTAATTCATTTCCAGTATCAAGAAACGTTCTAATGTAATTCATTTCCAGTAGCGATTGCAGTTTGCGATAGCCTGTTTCACTTGAATCCCTGCCTTAATGTTAAATAGTACGAAAATTAAAGTTCATAGTAGTAAGCCACAAAGTTAACAGTGTGTCTCCTCTAGTATTGTAGGCATTGATATTCAACAGCATTTCTACCCCAGGTAGCTCACTTCGTTTTTTTTTGAAGGTTGTAAAATGGTTATTAAGGTTGTGACAACTGGTAGCTAATATGAAATAAGAAATAGATCGAAATGGTCGAGTTGGCGGTCTATTGCATGTTTCTGCCTTAGCCCTTGCTTAGGGGCGCGGGCGGTTACCCACTGCTTTATGAACGTAAGAATATTCATTTCACAAATATAGTTTTGAATTGACAAAAACAATTTCAGAATTCAAAAAAAAAAAAAAAATAATAAATAAATAAAAATTCACATGGAAGTGTATTGTGCGATTTCTTTCTTATTCTTTTTTTTTTTTTTTTTGAGTAAACCCTGGGGAGGGCAAGAGGCCCCCCTTCCTCCCGCTCGGACTGGGTTGAAAATTTAGCAGCATCTTTACTTGAGAAAAATTAACAGGTGAGAAAAGAATAGTAAAACTGAATGCAAAGAAGAAATTGAACAAATAATTGTTAAACGATAACATAACTATAAAATTCATTAGACAGCTGAAACAAAAGTGATTTTTTTTCTTTTTTTGTTGGAAAATTGAATGCTATTGCCGTTCGCCCAATTTATTTTATAATTATTATTTTTTAAAAACGCAGATTAAAGTAAAATAAATGAAAGCAGTCAAATTTCTTTCATCTTTATTTGAATTGCAGTTGCCTTCTAAAAAGAAAAATATTTCTTTTGATTTTTCTTCAAGAGATGGCGCTGCATTACAAAAGAAATAGAAACCTAAAATGCGGCCGAGTTTTTGTTTTCGTTTCTGTTACTAGCTCTAAATTCTTCCCCAGTACAACAATTGAAGATGTAATCTCATGATAAATAACAGGATGAATGCTTGGAGCCGTTGTGAGAATTTTAACTTTGTCTAATTTGTAGTCCGAAAAATCAGATAATTCACGAAAATTGTTTTAGAACTCCGAAATTAGGGGGGCTGCCATTTCTTTTCTACCACATTTCTCTTACGGTAGATGTGAAATTGGGTAATTACTGCCGGCAATTCTTTTGTGTAGCACATTAGCATGCTTAAGGGAGTGGTAAGCACTTTTTTTTCTTTTTTCATTTATTCAAATGAAGGTATATTTTGTTTGATATGTATCTGCTTAATTTTGGTCATTAGAAGTGTTCCAAGTCTAAACTTATTTTTTGTAAGGCAATAGCCTGGATTCTGTCCAATGTATAAAATTTACATAAAATTGACGAAAAAAGTCCTGGAACTAAGCTGTCGTGATGAAGTCCGTACTTCAATTCTCCATTTAACTTTAAAACGTTTTAGCTCTTAATTTGCTAACTTAGCATTTTATTTTCAGACATTTCATATTGATTGTAAAACAATTTTTCTTCGGCTAAAATTATACATGGGCGTTCCTCTGTTTTTGATTTAGATTTCTGGGAATCTTATTATATCTGGAAAAATTCGAATTCTGTAGTTAATGATTTGTCGAGCCCTGGTATTTGGAAATCTTTCCTCTAATATTCCTTTGTCCAATACGTTTTCCCTGCGCATAGATGTCACTGTTGTTCCTCTGACGTAGTAGCTTCCGGTTCCCACTTCTATGTAGAGATGGGAAAAGTAGTTCCGCAGCCGTTCCAGCAGTTCCACTTGGCGGAACAGGTTCAAAACCTGCTCCGCTCCGGGGGGAGGACCCCCCCCCCCCCACACACAAAAAAAAAGCTTTTTTGGGGGAAACACAACCCCCCCAAAAAAAAGCTTTTCGACGAATTTATATAATTCTATAACAGTGTGTGTTTAAAAGATATTTTTCTTAAAAAATTCGGTCTTTTTTTCCGATGTGAGATTGAATGTGAATTTTTTTTCTTAATTTCTGATTAATATTCGGTTGACACGCATTGCATTTAATTGCGGTGTATGTATAGCAGAATTTTAAATTTTTCTCACAGACATTAATTTATTCTGATTGCAAACCTGCATCGCACACAGATTAATAGTTGTATATACCAATTTGACAATAAGAAAAATTTAATATTCAAGCATATGCAGAGTGACAATTATGAATCCACAATTGACAGACAGAATTGATAATTATATTATTAGCGAATGCGAAAAAGAAACACTAAACATGCGGGGAAATATTGCTTTATTCAAACAAACATGTAAAACATATTAGAACAGCATCATCCCCCACAAACACACCATGACGAATACAATATAATTTTCCATGGTATAAAATGTTTCAAAAATAGTAACTTTAGTTTCTGATTTGCATATGTGTTCCGAATAGGAGTATTTTTTCTTTCACAATTGTGTGCACATCATTTACCATTCATAGGTATATTACACAAAAATCTCTTTTCCCTGACATATTTCGAGAAAATTAAAATTATATATACATTGAAATATAATAATATAAGTTATCAAATAAAATTGCATGATTGTAAAAGGCAAAAACAAAATGTTTGTTGTGCTTTTGCTTCAGCTTATGAAGACTTCTCACGACCGAAAGACTGCCAGTACAGAAGTGAATGCAATTCATTATTGCGAAAAAGAGTAACACTTTTAAAATATTGGGGAAATATCTCAAACGAATGCCTAAATTGTATACTATGACCCGATTAAGGGAAATTTTCCTTTGATTGATTACATTTTTACCATTACTTCTATATACAAAGATACACAGATTCTGTTTCAGTGATACGTTTCAACTCAATTAAGATTATATACATTGTAAAAATAATAACAGACATCAAATAAAATGTGTTCGCTTTTGCTTCATTAAACCATATAATACACTAAATGCTTATGAAGACTTCTTTTGAGAAACGGATGGGTTTTGGGCTTTTCCTCTTACAATTTTCCAAATTGAAGTCCTGGCAGAACAATAAGCCAAATTTCTCTGAATTTTTAAAAATGAGGTCCAAAAAACGCATTTGTAGACTATCTTTTACAAAATTATGAAAATTGATGCAGTTTATAACTTTCTCTATAAGTGTTTTGAAATTGACTCCCCCTCCCCCCCCCCCCCAAAAAAAACAGTTAGGCGATCTTTGATGATGGCAAGAGAAAAAGGATGGGATTCATTAAGTCTCCTAAGTCTCCCCCAGTATATTTTTGAAATAGATGTGCTAAAATGCAATTGTAGGATATCTTTGATGCCACCTCTTAATATAGTCTAAAATTTTCTTTTATTTTTATATTCATTGATAAATATTTACTTTTTCATTTCTTTAATTTTTACTTGCTCATTTAATATTTTTACTTTTTTTTAATTCATTTTCTGTATGTGATAGTGCAAACTGCGTTTTCCTCCGGGGGGGGGGGGGAAATTTGACTTTCTCCGGGAGGGAAGTGCTCCCCCTCCCAGAGAGATGGCTGAAAGAAACACTTGGGGGGGGGGGCTTCATTGTTACGATACGTGAAGTTGGTCAATTCTTATGAAAAACAGCTTTTGTCGGATATTTGCATCCTTCCTGAATTCACATCATTTTACATGCAAAAAAAAAAAAAAATCCCTTGCAGCTCTGAAACATGTGTCTTCAAGCAGGGGTGCCCACCCCCCACCCCAAGCTCAATGGCGCAAATCCCCCCCCCCCCCATTTTTCCCAACCCTCGTGTTTTTTATTTTTATTTTTACCCCCCCCCCTTTTTCATTGAATTTATTTTTTAAATATTATTTATTTATTTTTAAAATATAACTATAGATATATTTCTTTTTAAGTTCGAATTATACGCAGAATAGAATAGCTTTTTTCCCATCCAGACACTCTAAGCAAACACACACGCACACAAAAAGAAAATCATAATAAAGAAATAAAAGAACTAATTTAAATTAAAAAATTAAATTAATGAATAATTTCTATTAAAAAAATCAGTAAATAATTTAAATTAGAAAAAAAATGAATAAATAATTTAAATAAATAAATATATTAGTGTAAAAAAATCCCCCCCAAAAATTTTGATGGCGCAACTTGCGCCATAATCCACCCCTGTGGGCACCTCTGTCTTCAAGTTTACACAAATGACATACTTCTTAAAATTCAATTAACTTAATCAAAAATCACACTTGAAAAGACATTCAGTTTCTTTTTTTCGGGGGGGGGGGGTGCGGAGTTTAATTTACAGTTAACGTGCCCCTTTCTTTAAATCTTTCATTTATTTGAAAGAACAACAATTAATAAGCAAAAATAATAAGAGTTTAAAAAATATATATTACAAAAAATTAGAAATAAATTTCAAAATTAAAAATTTGATTTTTAAAAATTATTATTCCTTTTTTTAGTCAGTGATTTGCGAAGAAACTTTGAACGATAGCTAGTACTGAATATCATTTCCGGATTTAGCGATTGCAAAACATTGGAATCAAATACCGAAAATATGCGAAAAGTAAAAATCACTGATTAGTATAATTAAAGTAAGAGAAAATAGGAACATTATTTCGAAAAAAAGAAAAGTTATTCCTTAATCTGCGTATTAAATGCTTCATTAAATTGCTCTTAAGTGTGCAAACTCAGTGCCAAATTGTACCAAAAAACTGGAAGGGGGGGGGGGCAATACCCCTGCACTGATCTCCTAAATGACGGATCTAAGTTGATCTCGACGTTTATGAGTTTTACGTATTCTTTCGACCGCCGATTGCAATATTACTCCCATTACAAACCAAAGTGATTGTATTCAATGTTGTACATTTGTGTGGGTTTTTTTCCCCTGAAATAATTTAAAAGAAATTATTTTTGTTATGGAGAAATTAATAAAAAAATAATGGTATATGGTCATCATCATTGTCTTTTTGGGAATTGCATGCCTCCCCTTACCCCCTCTAATCCGCCAGTCAGGCCGTTTCTATTTTATCAAAAGACAACTAAAACCATCCCCAAAAACGGGCCCGAATAACGTAAAACAGAGCAATATCGCCCTTTAAAATCTAAGCGCTGAACCAGTTCCGAAGAACAGTTCCGACCTGCCGGAATTGTTCCTCTATTAAATCCTCTCTGCTGATAGGTCAAATCGGAACTGATTACGAAAACAGGTGCAAAGAACAACTCCGACCCGCTGGATCTGCTCCACTATCAAATCCTGTCTGCTGATTGGTTGAATCGGAACTGATTACGTAAACAGGTGCAAAGAACAGCTCCGGGATCAGACACTCGGAACAGATTGCGTCATGATGAAATACTCAACGCTGATTGGTGGTAGCGGAACAGGTCGCCTCGGAACAGGTCCGAAGAACCGCTCCGGAAGTGATCGGAATTTGGTAGTTGCCCTTCTAAAAAGCTCTCGTACGATACAAGATGGCGCTGCCGCCTCTCGGAGCTATCAGTTCCGATCCACTTCCGGAACTGCCAGTTCCGACTCCGACTGTGAAACAGGTTCAAAATCACAGCTCCGGGATCTTTTACCCATCTCTACTTCTATGTGGCTTATTTATTCTGTTTCATCTTAGCTTCACCTGTTCACTTGTCAGTCTTTGGCATGTGAACCTGTCTTTTTATTTTTATTTTTATGCACTGATGATGGGGCTTGCAGTTTATAGCTCCGAAACAGCTGTTTGCTGAGTTTTAAACTCTTTTATTCGTATAAAGCAGTGAGTAACCGCCCCTAAGCAAGGGCTGAGGCAGAAACATGCAATATACCGCCAACTCGACCATTTCGATCCATGGACAGCTGTTTCGAGCTTATTCTGCTCTCATCAAGTGCGGTCGCTCGCTGGTATTTTCTATTTTTTTAACAAATAAAATACTTGCAATTGGTTTTATAGTTTAAGGCTTACTCGGGGGTTTTAAAATTTTTAATTTTAGTTTTAACTTGTTGCAAAAATAAATAGGTAAATAATAATAAAAAGATTTTACCGGTTCATGAGATTTTTTCAAAGCTTTTGCTGGTCCACTGGTCAAAAAAGGCTGAGAAACGCTTATATAAACTACATTTAATTATAATATTTTTTCCTAGGTCGGGAAAGAGTCCAAGTACCATAATCACCCACGAGCTGCCCAGTAGAATTCAGCAATGCTTAAAACGTTAGCAATTTTAAGGTGTTTGTCCCAAATAAAAGTGTTTATTACTCTTAGTGAATAAAAGTGTCTCATTCAATAGCCTAAAAAGAAAACTTTTTCCAGATTCAAAGAGAACAACGAGGAGAATTAGCATATGTTAAAAAAGAAAAAAAAAATGAACAAGGTGAAATTAATAAGAAGTGATATTAAATAAATATAAATAAAAACAAAGAATCTAGAAAAAAAAGGACAACCCCTAGGCAAATTAAGGTTATCTAACGTTTTATCGCCCAAAAATTGCAGATTTTTGCAGGCATTTTTTTCGGGTTACAAGGACCCCCGAATGGAACGGCTCACATTTTTCAATGTGAGCTGTTTTCAAGTGTGAGCTTTAGGGTGAAAAGTCATCAGAGAAAAGCAACTCAGTGAAACAGAAGACAGTTTAAATAGTAAAAGTTGGAGATTAACAAAAGAGACAAGACAAAATGGCATCATGAGTCGAAATCTAAGTTAATCTAGCGAGCCAAACACAAAAAAATTTACATGACGATATTTTAAATTTTTCTGGGTAACATTGAAAAACAAGGAAAAGGAAATATAATCTCAATAACTAATAATTTTACAAACTACTCAAACAGAAAGATTTCAGCTGTAAAGACTCAGGGCAGTTTTTTCAAATGTAGCCGAGTTCATTCACTGAAAAGTAATAGGATAACGAACAAACTAAAATAGGGAAATATTCAAATTTTTTAGTTTTGTTTTCACACTGTTAAAACTGAAGGTTGCAATCGGCACTTTAAGGGTGAAAAAGCTGTAACATCAGCGGCACCCAGGGGTGCCCACAGGGAGGGATTATGGCGCAAGTTGCGCCATCAAAATTTGGGGGGGGGGGGATTTTTTTAAACTAATTTATTTATTTATTTTTTTATTTAAATTATTTATTAATTATTTTTTTATTTAAATTATTTACGGATTTTTTAATAAAAATAATTCATTAATTTACTTTTTTTAATTTAAATTATTTCTTTTATTTCTCTATTATTATTTATTTACTTACTTACTTTATGTGTGCGTGTATGTGCTTGGAATGTCTGAAAGGGAAAAAAGCGATTCTATTCTGTGTGTAATTCGAACTTTTAAAAAATTAATAACGTATGAAAAATAATAGTTATAATTAAAATAAATAAATAAATAATATTTAAAAATAAATAAACAAATCATATTTAAAAAAATAAATAAATAAATAAAATAAAAAAGAGGGGTAAAAATAAAAATAAAAGGCACAAGAGGGTTGTGAAAAAATTTTTTTGGGGGGGGGGGAATTTGCGCCATTGAGCTTGGGGGGATGGGCACCCCTGGCGGCACCCCTGAAGTGAAGGCACCCCCACTTGGCTCCCTTGTCACCTTCGAAGGTGCCATTTGGCTCCGTGTGGCACCTTTAGGGTGCCATAGGGCACCCATAGAGCCAATTGGCACCTTCAAAGGAGCCAAGGGAGCCAAGTGTCACCCTTCAGGGGGGGGGGCGCTGATGTTGCAAAAAAAAGTGCCGATTGCAACCTTCAGTTTTAACAGTGTATGCCAGGGTTGTTGAATAAAGAATGATTACTAATTAAATAAAACATAATTGAAGGGCTTGGAAAATGAAGGGTAGGGTGATTCAAAAAAAAAAATTTTCTGCTAGAGACCAAGGCTCACCCCATTTTTTTTTTTTTTTTTTTTTTTACATTTATGTACAGAATCAGTCTCCTAAAATTTCAGCATTCTACTCTTAATGGAAGATGGTGCTCAAACACTTCATTTTTACGCTTTTTCTTAATTTTTTGCAATTTCCGTGATTTTCAGACTAAAGAGATCATTTTCTTGCAAAAGATTTTTTTTTCAGTTAGTTGGGATCTTTCAAGACATAAACAACTGGAAAGTTTCTTAATCGTTTGAACCTAACAACACAATTTTGTAACAATCAATTATTTGGTAGAACACAGCATACAAAATGTAGATTGCAGTACTTTGCGTGCATGTTGAGCGATGATTTTAAAAAACTTTTAAACATGCCAAAATAGAGTTTTTCAGGAACGGCGCAAAATATGTTTTATGCTTTTAAAATAGTGAGATGCAGACAAAAAAAATGCAGGATTTAAAGTTTTGAACTTATAGTACTTACAATGGCACAAGGGCATAAAGAGAAAGAATTAAATTATAAAAACTAATTGCACAAAAACTATTGTAGCTAGCCTGCCGTCATCATGGCATAGAATTAATCTGTAGTTTAGGCAAAGATATTAATTTGATGTTTGCTTTGGCTATCATGTTCCTCAGGAGTTTTACTCTTCAGTAACTTTAAAGCGAAGAATGTTCGACAAAGAATTTTTAAAAAGAAATGTTGCTCATAGAACTGAGAAAACGCTTTAAAAAGTTTGAAAATTTAACTGTAAGCTTTTTATAAATCTACTAGCTTTATACCCGGCGTTGCCAGGGTGCGTATTAATATAAAACTTTAGCTTCTCAAAAAATTCTAATAAAAATTTAACGTAAAACTTGTTCATAAGCAACGTTCTTAGTTTCACCTTCAGGCGCAAGAATAAATAAATTTTTGGGTGAACCTACTCTCGAGCGATAAATCAGAAATAAATTACTTTCTCGCTTTAAAGGTTTCTCTCTATCAGTTGAAAAGAAAAAAAAAGTTTAATTGTTTTTGACTTATTTCATGCTAAAATGAAATAGGTGAGCCTTGAAATGAAAATTCATTGTTTTAATTTTAATCTTTGTTGGAAAATGCTAATATTTAAATACCATAAATTTATCAATTTGTAACCTAAAGGCTCATGTCGATTAAAAAAATAGGCCTAATAATAGGCTAGATTCCTATAAAAGGGTCATTTTTCGAAAAAAAAAATTTCACCATAGGTTTGTGAACGACCCAAATGAAGGGGCTAAGTTACATTAAAAATAATCTGGTATGGACCCCACACTACTTCCTTTTACGTGTTAATTTCTTAGTAGTTGCCTTAAGTGTTGAAAAAAAGTGCTTGGAGTGAGCAAGGTAACAATTCAAATATTTGTTCCCTTAATCTGCCACGAAACAATGCAAAAAATATTTTACAATGGTTATTTTTCTAAATATTGCTGATTTTAATATCATTCAGTGACTTTTTCGCAAAATATCGCCAATAGCGCCAAGTTGAACCCAAATTCAAAAAGTAATTTTTTCGCCAAATTTGTCACCACTTGGCGATATGTCGCCAAATTGGCGTTAAACACTTGACGACCAAAAGCTTGGCGACATATCGCCAAGTGGTCGCGCCAATTCATATCACTTGAGTCTGCATTGAAATTAACACTGATTTACCCCAAAAAAGGGGTAAAACACCCCCTTAGGAACATTCGAATGCAACCACAAGGGGAGGTGCACAACTAGACCATCCTCAGAGCCTACATACCAAGCTAGAAGCTTCTACGGCATATAGTTTTTGAGTTATGCGAGCCACATACGCATATACATCCGCACATACGTACATACAGACGTCACGAGAAAACTCGTCGTAATTAACTCGGGGGTGGTTGAAAAGGATTTTTCGGCTGCTTATATGTTGGTAGGTACTTATGCACGTGCTGACAAGTCGAAAAAACTACTGAACATTCATTCGGGGGTGAGCAAAATCAAAATTTAGACTCAAATTTGAGTGATTTTTACTTCCTTTTACGTAGTAAAGGAAGTATTGTGATCGCGAAAAAAAAATCACTCAAATTTGAGTCGAAATTTTGATTTTTCTCACCCCCGAATGAATGTTCAGTAGTTTTTTCGACCTGTCAGCACGTGCATATGTACCTACCAACATATAAGCAGCCGAAAAATTCTTTTCAACCACCCCCGAGTTAATTACGACGAGTTTTCTCGTGACGTCTGTATGTACGTATGTGCGGATGTATATGCGTATGTGGCTCGCATAACTCAAAAACTATATGCCGTAGAAGCTTCTAGCTTGGTATGTAGGCTCTGAGGATGGTCTAGTTGTGCACCTCCCCTTGTGGTTGCATTTTAATGTTCCCAAGGGGGTGTTTTTCCCCTTTTTGGGGTAAATCAGCGTTAATTTCAATGCAGACTCAAGTGATATGAATTGGCGCGACCACTTGGCGATATGTCGCCAAGTGTTTGATGCCAATTTGGCGACATATCGCCAAGTTGGCGACAAATTTGGCGGAAAAATTTATTTTTTTAATTTGGGTTCAACTTGGCGCTATTGGCGATATTTTGCGAAAAATTCCCTGAATGGTATTAAAATCAGCAGTATTTAGAAAATTAACCATTGTAAAACATTTTCTGCATTGTTTCGTGGCAGATTAGGGGAGTAAATATTTGAATTGTTACCTTGCTCACTCCAAGCACTTTTTTTAACACTTAAGGCAACTACTAAGAAATTTACACGTAAAAGGAAGTAGTGTGGGGTCCATACCAGATTTTTTTTTCGCGATCACACTACTTCCTTTACTACGTAAAAGGAAGTAAAAATGAACACTCTGTACAATGGTAAGCAATGGATACAGGTAAGCAGATAAACTTGGTACAGCAAAAAGTAGATGTCATTAGACCAATTTCATACCCACACTAACGACAAAACCAGAAAACAAAAAGGCTGCAAAAATGAAATTTTGAACTTTAATTACTCGCAATTTCTGTTTTGTCACTTAACCCCTTCACCTCCTAAGCCCTTTAATTACATTAACTAATCCTTCAAATGTTGATGGCTTTTTTCATATTGATCCTTAATACATAAAATCCACCTGTCAGATTTCCCCCCTTGTCTTCAAAGACATGCTAGACGCACTTTTTGGACACATTCTTAAAAATTGCTTTTGACACCCCCATTCTTATCTTCCTAAAAATTTAAGTTCAAGCAGCCCCTGAAGATAGGTGTTGAAACATTTTGGAGTTGGGGATTTTCGTTGTATTGTATGTCCAAAAAGGCGGTAAATGAAAAGAAAACAAAAACAAAACTTCAGCTTAAATGGAAATTCTTCATCAAGATCGCTACACCACCCCCAGTCTTACATTTCGAACTCCAAAAATAAACCGAAAACTAAAAGCAAATTGAGTATTGAAATTCCAATTTCAATCGACTGCCCTTCGGGAAGTAAATAGGAAACTCGACATTCACAAAGACAACAACTCCTCATTTCCTACATCCAGCATTTCCTCAACTCAACTCTTCTTCAG
>JAXGGA010022351.1:0-15109 GCA_038373865.1 Uloborus plumipes | reverse complement strand
TAATATGGGTATTATTCCTCATTCTGAGCATTGGGTAGCAGATGGTAAAAAGTTTAAAAATTTAAAAAAGGGGGGGAAATTCCGCTATTGCGGGAAGGGTGCTGGGTAAAAATTAAGAACAGCTCTTAGTCTTCGCCTGTGTATCGATGAATAGTGTTTTTTATAGTTATTTACGCGCAGTAAATTTTTTAACTGGGAGTGACGGACTGGGAAATTAAATGAAATTTTTTATTCAGAAGGACAACGTGGAATGAGTATAATTTTTTTTCTCTCTCTTTTTGCGTATTCATTTTGAGATTCTTTGCGTTACCTTAATGGGATTTAGGTAGCGTAATACGTTTGGTTTCCGACAATGGTTTGGAGGTTTTATTTCGCTTTAGCATACAAATAAAACTAATTTAAATAAACTAAGCGAGAAATAACGACAAATCTTTGCTTCAATAGCTCTTTATTTTATCAATTTGTTCCAATTTAAGCACTACAATTAACGATAATTATTGACTGGAAAATGATGTCTCCTTCTTACGCGAATTCGAATTTTGCGCTACTTTCTCAGTCCCGCCTGTTCCGTAATTTTGAGGCAGCACTGTATTATACATCTAAAAAGTACTCCCAACAATTAAAAATGCCCCAAGTAAAATTGAAAAATTAACTGCCCTTGTCCAGATCTTTCTTGACCTAGACTTATCTATTTCCGTTTTTCTAAAAGTGCTAAGAAATCCCCTTACTCCCCCCCCCCTTACACCCTTTTTTCGTCTTCGGAAGGGGGGTGGGAATTGTATTTTTGCAGCTGTTATTTGGTATTTTACTTGACATATTTTTTTTTCCTGGAAAAGGGGGGGGGCTTTAATTTGTTGAAATTAATTATACATTTCGTTTCTTTTCCCTCGAGAGTGATGGATCCTATTTTCGAATTTAAAAGCATATTTATTTTACGTTTTCAAGAGCAGGGGGGGAAGGGGGGGGTTCCACTTGTGTTGTGCACGAAATGAATTTTTTTTTTTCCGGAGAAAGGGTTTTCCGTATCGTTGTATTTACATATGTATTTTGTTTAAATTCTGTTTTCCACTGAGGGGGGGGGGAAGTATACTTACATTTTTGGATTTATAATGTTCATTTAAAGTATTTCTGTGGGGCTCCCCCCAGGAGAGTTTGAACTTCATTTCAATTGCAGTGCATATTTAGTTAGATGCTTTTTTCTTTGGGAAGGGGGGGATGTTATGTTTTTTCTTATTCTATTGGCTAATAATTTATGATTCTGTGTTCTTGAGAAGTGAATGTTTGAATTTTCAAAATTGTAATGCGTATTTAATTTAAAGATGTTTTTACTGCATTAAGGAGGGGGAGGTGAAGTCCCTGTATTTTATCAATATTTGTAATACTTATTTTCATTGAACTAATCTTCATGGGTGTGGGGGATATCACGAAATATATTATATTAAAATTCTGTTTCTTCGGGGAGACATAGTCTTTTCATTTTTTGAATAAAACTTGCAAAGCTTTTTTTTTTTCTTTGTGTGTGTTGGGGGGGGGGGGGTACATTTTACTTGTAGTGTTGCGTAAAGTTCCAATTTCCTTTTTTTGAAAGGGGATTTAAAATTATTTTATTGTTTCAATTCACTCATTTTTCTTTACCGTGAACGAGTATTTCAATAAAATTATTTTTCTTCTGGAGAGGCGGGGGACTAATATTTTTCGAGTTAAAATAAGTCGCATTTGAATTAAATTCCTTTTTTCCGGCTGAGAGGGACTTAAATGTTGCTCTAATCGTATCATTCAATGAACTGCAGCCGATCCCACTACAACTCGACCCAACTTACTCGAAACAGCTGTAACGCGAGTTGTTCCTTGAGAAACGAATTTTCCAAACAACGCGAATTCGTCTCATGAAACACATTTTCAGAAAGGAAACGCTGGGTACTGGGCTTTGACTAGGTCATAGATAAAATATCAGTTTCATGATGTACTTCGAAAAATTTAGCACTCTGTAAGCGGGAGTTCCTGCACCGTGAGATCTGAAGATCGCTTTGACTCGGCGCATCCAAGAAACCCTTCCGTAATTACGTAAAAACTGTTCAACAATTCCTACGACGCGTTCGGCCCTTCATGAAGAGAAATGGATCATTTCAAAGTCTCTCCAAGAAGGAGAGACATGTTGCTAGAGAAGAGAAATCTTGCCTGAAAATCGGATCGGCTGATTGCCAAATTTTAATATTTAGAATTTCTTCTTTATTTACTACTGGTAGATAAGAAAATACTGTGGTTGATTATTTTTTGTTTGTGGTATTTAAATATATTGACACATGTTGTTTTTTACATGTTGACAAAATTCACAAAATGAAGCAGCAAGATCATTAGACAAACAATTCATATTAATCCGCAGTTCTCATTTATTGTTTCCGTTTGAAGCATCCCAATCACAAAATGGAAAATGTTTTACTCAACTTCAAAGCCCATCAGCAGGTGACACTGCATGCTACATACAAGGGGCTCTAATACGAAGTAAGGGGAGCGTTAACTCGGCGGTCCGATTTTTGCTCAAGCGAGTATGAGCTACATCGAAACATTACGGAGTTTCGATGGTAACGGTTAGAGTCCTATATGAATACGTAGTATTCATATAGGACTCTAGTAACGGTACAAGGCCGTTTTCATCGCTCGCGACGCTGATCTCCTAGGATTGCTTTGCACGAATTAAGATTATGAATACCGGGATTTTACTTGCTTTTCAAAATAATTAACGATATTTCTTTCTGGTAATGTTTCAGTTCATGCATTATTAATCGAAAAACATCTTACGATGAAACAGATACTCCCACAGCTTGGTATTGACATCCTAAGACTGCAGTTACGTCCGGGTCATTCCAAGTGAAATCAACAAGCTTCAAAACTTGACCATCACCAATTTCAAAAAAAATCATAGGGTTTAATACATCTATAAAGTGATACAAAAAAATGACTTTTTAAAATTTTTTTCAGCTGTTATTTTTTTGTGGGGGACACCCTAAAAACTCGAAAAATGGCAAAAAGTCGAATTTTGGTACATACAAAGATTCAATTTTCTCAGCTTCTATTGCAGCTAAAGTCTTTTGTTATATGTCATTTTAAAGCTCTTTAAACAAGCTTTCATATGATATCTGACTTGACAAGTATTCGTGATGTTAAAATTTCAAGGTCATCGAAGGCATTATTTGACCTTGAATATCTCAAAAAGTGTACATTTTAAATTTGTAAAAAAATATATATATATTACTTCCCAATGTAGTGTATATGTGGTAAAATTTCAGAATGGGACAGCAATGGGATCTGGATGAAAAGGGACATAGACTTTTTACACTATTACCACTTTATTGCAATGCCATGGCTCCTGGAGATATATAATACAGAAATATTGCTAACTGTGAAATGCCGTCACTTATAAAAACCGTCACTTATAACTAGCATTTCACAGTTAGCAATATTTCTGTATTATATATCTCCAGGAGCCATGGCATTGCAATAAAGTGGTAATAGTGTAAAAAGTCTACGTCTCTTTTCATCCAGATCCCATAGCTGTCCCATTCTGAAATTTTTACCACATATTCACTACATTGGAAAGTAATATAAATTCTTTTTTTTTTTTCAGATTTTTAAAAAATACACTTTTTGAGATACTCAAGGTCAAATAATGCTTTCGGTGACCTTGAAATTTTAACATCACGAAAACTTGTCAAGTCATATATCATATGAAAGCTTGTTTAAAGAGCTTTAAAATGACATATAACAAAAGACTTTAGCTGCAATAGAAGCAGAGAAAATTGAATCTTTGTATGTACCAAAATTCGACTTTTTGCCATTTTTCGAGTTTTTTAGGGGTCCCCCACAAAAAACTAACAGCTGAAAAAAATTTTTAAATCATTTTTTGTTTCACTTTATAGACGTATTCGACTCTATGATTTTTTTTTTTTTTTTTTTTTTTTTGAAATTGGTTATAGTCAAGTTTTGAGGCTTGTTGATTTACTTGGAATGACCCTTCCTTATTTTGAACTCCACGGTCAGGAATAACCAATAACCGACTGGAAGCAAATATCCTTTTATTGTAGCAAAATTACTTGTGATGTTCAATCGCCCATTTATTTCATTTGTTTCTTTTCTCTTCAATATCCCACCTCGTATTACCCTTCTCTACAAATGGAGATTGAGTTTGATGCTTTTTGTGCATATTCGCTAATGTATTAGTGGGTATTGGCGAATATAATTTTCATTCTTCCCTTGTGGCTTAGACTCAAATTTTTTCGCGTGCACTTTTTTTTTACTTTAGCGTACAAGCAATTTTTTTCGCAACCGGTGCTATAAGAACGTTCTGTGAACATTGTCTCCACTTAAAAAAGATCTTTGTACTTCAGGTTATGCATGAATTACGCACTTAAATTATCTTTTTCTCTGAAAGGTTTAAACTCATTTGTTTATATATTTATTGATTTGGAAAAGGTATTTTTCTGTTGAATGTAAAATATTAATTGATAAAGAATTTAAATTGATAGGAAAAAAAAATGCCTTTTTTGGCTGAGTTGCAAATACTAAGGCCTTAATATTCATCCTTCCTCCTCCTCCTCTTTTTTTTTTTTTTTTTTCAGGCGATTTTCGCGGCACAAGGTTTTACGTTGATTATTGCCTTTATTTTTATTTTACATGATTATTTGACTGTATTTCATACTTGAAAAATAAAAGTAATTAAAACTAAACTTACAAAAAACTATAATACTGTGCATTCAACAACAAATAAAATTAATCAAATATATACTCATGAAAGTATTAAATTTTTCGTTGATGCAAAGCAAAGAACCAGGCCCGTAATTTCGGGAGGGGGGGGGGTAGTAGGGTCAGTCGCTCCTCTGACTTTGGGAACTTAATTTATTTTCATGTCAGTGGGGGGGGAGGGTCTTTTTTGGCTCAATTTGCATTGAGTATACACCCTTTGCCGTCCCCCCCCCTGGAAAAATTCGACTGATGGGTCCGCATCGAACTGCATTTTTAATTGAAGTTGTACGATTTCTTCAGCGGTATTTTAACAGAAGAGTCAGCTTTCATTCTAGCAAGCTCTAGCTAAAAACGAAAGCATAGAAAATAGAATGCGATAAATAAATGTTTGTCTCTCAAATATATGAAGCTATATTTATGAAATATCACAATGAAAATCGAAGTAAAGTAGAGAAAAATGCATAAACAGTCGAATTATGCTTCTTATAGAAAAATAAGGTAAAAGAAAGGTGGGGGGGGGGGGGGGTATTTAAAGGATTGAAGGGATGGAAAATCAGAAATTAATTTCCAGAGCAGTTTGGGAGCAGATTAGATTGAATTTTGGAGTAGTAATTTGTTGTTTCGGAGCATGTCCAAATAACAATTTTAAAACTTTAACCAACAGCTTAACATTATTTCGTGGAAATTGCGTGCATGCTAATATACACTCAGGCACATTGAAAATATCGACCCAAGAAGAAATCGTCGGATTGAAATGAAATTTAATACACATAATGATACAGATGAGAGACTCACTTGATCTCAAAATCAAGACAATTAAACTAATACAGGGTGGGCAACGACACAAATACAGGGAATCTGTACAATGTCGAAACTTGGCAAAAAAGTACAGCGTAATGTGATATGCAAATGATCCAAGTTTTGTGCCATGCTCATACACGCTGAAATGGTGCTTAAATCAGGAAGGGGGTTCTATATAAGCCAGCGCAAAATCGAAGTTTCATAAACGCGATGATTACCTGCCGACTGTAGAAAGACTTAGATAAGCGAAACCATGCCAAGTAAACGTGCTAGAAGACATTTTTCACAATTAGGCGAGTTTGAGAGAGGCCTGATCCCCAAGCAGCACAAAGGCGTTCAAAACACGTTCTGCAACACGTACAGAGCGCACCAGCCGGCACGTTCAAAACACGTTCTCGCAGCACGTGTTGTCAACGTCTATGTGTCTCATCGATAGATGGTAATATGACACGTCGAAATCTGGTGTAGACCACCTTTTTTTGTCCCAGTTTTGAAGGTGGAATGATAGGTTATATTTAGGTTCTGGAAATACGTTTGTTTTCAGTGCTCCCTAGCTAAAAAAGTATATTACGTATACCCCACTATCCGGGGTCTTGACGTGTTTTAACCGTGACGTCATTTTTGATCCGCAATTTTTGATCCATGATCGTCGCCATCTCGGTTTTAATTATTTAATTACTTAATTTATTTAATTTAATTATTGATTGTTTAAGAGCAAGAATCTGAGAAACTGTCACGCTTAGCATTATGGGGTGATTCATGACCTCTCAGATTTTCTCCCAAAAATTACCAAATGTTTATTATCTTATTAAAAGACTAAATCCAGAATGTTTTGTTCCAAAGTTGAGTTGTTTAGTTTTTATGGATCCCTAAAGTTAAGCGGATTTTCAAGACATGGAAGTTGCTGTGAGCCAAAACTCTTAACAGGAACGGTTAACCTCCAATTTTCTTTTTGTATATGGAATATAGAAGGTTAAAACTTTACAAAATGAATGTTAAATTTGTGGTAAGTTGTTACCGTAAGGTCAGTGAAGGCCCTCAAAACAAGGCATTTTTGACGTTTTTTAGCGTTTTTGAGGTCCAAAAACATCATGTACATTTCAGTTGGCACGACAAAAGTGGTATCGTTTGAAAGACCAGTGTAAGCACTTTAAAATAATGTATAAATAACCGAGGAAAGTTTAACGTACTTTTAGTTGCGTAAGGCCGAAATATGAAAAATTTCATATTTTACCGATATTCAAACGGTCATAACTTCATCTGCCAACAACATATTGAAATATTTTCTTTGCCAATGTCATACTCTATTCTTTGTCTTAACAGAACAGTTGAGTTCTTTGAGGCGAAATGTGAAAATTTTTTTTACAAAAAATACACAGGAAAAAATACATTTTTTGTAAAAAAAAATTCACATTTCGCCTCAAAGGAATCAACTGTTCTGTTAAGACAAAGAATAGAGTATGACATTGGCAAAAAAAATATTTCAATATGTTGTTGGCAGAGGAAGTTATGACCGTTTGAATATCGCTAAAATATGACATTTTTCATGATTCGGCCTTACGCAACTAAAAGCACGTTGAACTTTCCTCGGTTATTTATACATTATTTTAAAGTGCTTACACTGGTCTTTCAAAAGAAACTGCTTTTGCCGTGCCAACTGAAATGTACAAGCTGTTTTTGGACCTCAAAAACGCTAAAAAACATCAAAAATGCCTTGTTTTGAGGGCCTTCACTGACCTTACGGCAACAACTTATCTCAAACTTAACACTCATTTTGTAAAGTTTCAACCTTCTATATTCCATATACAAAAAGAAAATTGGAGTTAAACAGTTCCTGGTAAGAGTTTTGGCTCACAGCAACTTCCATGTCTTGAAAATCCGCTTAATTTTTGATGCCGCACCTTCAACTTTATGGATCCATAAAAACTAAACAACTCAACTTTAGAGCAAAACATTCTGGATTTGGTCTTTCAATAAGATAATAAACATTTGGTAATTTTTTGGAAAAAATCTGAGAGGTCATGAATCACAGGCGTGACACTCTCTCAGATTCTTGCTCTTAATTACTTTGAATTTGATATATTCATTCCGCGGAATTCGAACGCGGGTCCCTTGCGACTCCAGCACGACACGCTAACCACTAGCCGCTACTTGAACTTATCGAGAGAGAAAAATAATACTTTAAAATTAAATTTTTTTGCAAGAGGCGCCATCTATGGAAGACTAAGGGCGTAAATCATATCATTTTATTAGTATAAATATAAAGTTTTTTTACTGAAATGCATGCAAATCTGATTAGGATCTTGGAAGAAAGAGATGTTTAGGATAAAACTTAAAGTTTCTGCAGATATGATTCCTCCCCCCTTTCTAAAAAGCAGCAATTCACGACCTCAATTCTGAGAAATTAAGCACCTCCTTAAGCACTGAAATGACACCGTGATAATATTACTGTTTTTGCACGTCAAGTATCACGTTCTTTAAGCACTGAAATGACACCGTGATAATATTACTGTTTTTGCACGTCGAATATAACGTTCAAGGGAACGTTCTAGTGCTGCTGGGGTCATCGGGATGAAAACTGCTGGCTGGTCAACGCGCCGTGTTGCTGGCCAGGTGGATCGTTCGGAGTGTGCCGTTAGAAAATGTTGGGAGCAGTGGACACGAGAAGGTACTCACGTGCGGAGAACCGGGTCTGGAGCGACCACGAGCAGAGAGGATCGAAGGATTGTGCGGAAGGTCCCCACAGTAACTCGTTCAACGATACGAGCAGACGTAGGCGTAGCAACTGTTCCACAAACAATTTCCAGACGCCTTGAAGAAGCAGGTCTAAATTCCAAGCGTCCTTTACGCACACTCCCTTTAACACCCGGAACTTCAGCAACTGCGTCTACAGTGGTGCCAAGCCAGATCAATGTGGAATGTCACAGATTGGCAAAAAGTTGGGTTTAGTGATGAGTCTCGGTTTGTTTTAGGGACTGATGATAACCGTGTACGGGTGTGGAGGCGCCCAGGTGAGCGGTACAATTCCTCCCACACTGTTCTACGTCACACTGCCCGGACAGCTGGTGTAATAGTCTGGGGGGCCATATCCTATGATAGCTGATCCAATCTAATTGTGATGCGTGGAAACTTAACCGGCCAACGTTACGTTGATGATATTCTTCGACCCCATGTAGGACTTTTCTTAAATGGTCTCCCAGGGGCAATTTTCCAGCAAGATAATGCTCGTTCGCATACAGCAAGAGTTGCTCAAGACTTCCTACGTCATTTTCAGACTCTTTCATGGCCGGCCCACTCCCCGACTTATCCCCTTTCGAGCATGTATGGGATCAGCTAAAACGTCAGATGCCATCGTGACACTCTGTGCGTGATTTGGAGTCGGCTGTTACAAATTTGTGGGCCCATCTGCCTCAGGACAACATCAGGCGTCTAATCAACTCAATGCCGAACCGTGTGGCGGCATGTATTGCAGCTAGAGGTGGTCCAACGCGCTATTGAAGTTGCTCTGTATTTGTGTCCTTGCACACCCTGTATTCGTTCAATTAGGGCCGTGGTGGCCCGATCGGTAAGGCATCGGACTCGTGTCCGGAGGGACCTGGGTTCGAAACCCAGCCGATCAAAGATCCACCGCCTTGATTAATGGTGGCTGGGAGGCGTTAAAAATGTCGTGGTCACAAAGTCCTCCAAGTGAAACGATACCTCTGGGGGTGCTGGGCCCTAGGGTTTGCTCGACCCTAGGTTCTGGTTCAAAATTAAGAACAGAGCGCTCTTCAGGGCCCTATCCCGGTTAAACCACGAAGCTGTGGTAGGTACGGGGGACCCTGGAGAGTGTGAAGTGAAGTGTATTCGTTCAATTGTCTTGATTTTGAGATCAAGTGAGTCTCTCATCTGTATCATTATGTGTATTAAATTTCATTTCAATCCGATGCTTTCTTCTTGGGTCGCTATTTTCAATGTGCCTGAGTGTACATTATATTACACATACTCATATTCACACATTCAGAAATTTTTCCTACTTAAGAAATTAGGATAAGATTTGAAAATTTTCTCTGCAGGGTGTTAACTGTAAATCACATCCATGCAAATGTTTCTGAATCTCATAGAATTTAAAAGTTAGTTGAATTATATTTTACGTTATCAGTGTCAAGTTTCTTTTCAGAAAAGATAAAAGGGGAAAAAAAGATACTTGAGATTAATTTACAAATTTGAAAAAAAAAAATCTGGTATGGACCCCACACTACTTCCTTATACGCGTAAATTTCTTAGTAGTTGCCTTACGTGTTAAAAAAAGTGCTTGGAGTGAGCAAGGTAACAATTCAAATATTTACTCCCCTAATCTGGCACGAAACAATGCAAAAAATATTTTACAATGGTTAATTTTCTAAATATTGCTGATTTTATTTCTTCTTATAAAATGTCTTTTTAAATATTATATCGTAGGCAGAAAAAAATTTGAGTAAAACAAGTATGTACCCTCTGGGGTCTATCGTAACTTTTAAGGGACTTTTTTTCTTTTCTTCATAAAAAAAAAATATTTTTACATAATATTTTTTTAATATTTTTTCCTGACCATTAAACACTGTTTGTAACCAGTATACAAAATATGTTTAAAAAAAAAGTCAGGCATTAATGGGTTAAATAAGACTCTGTGAGCACATTTTAGCTCACGAAATATAATCTTTTTTTTTTATTTTGGTGCGAAAGGGAAATTTACATTTGCTTTGCTCAAAGATCTTTCTTTAACTTAACAGCACGAGCTCAGCCGTTCGAGCTCAGCTAGAATCATATTAAGTCATTTAAAGGAAAAAAGCAATTTTTCTGTTTCGAATTAGGTATGGACCTCGCACTACTTCCTTTTACGTGTAAATTTCTTAATAGTTGCCTTAAGTGTTAAAAAAAGTGCTTGGAGTGAGCAAGCTAACAATTCAAATATTTACTCCCCTAATCTGCCACGAAACAATGCAAAAAATATTTTACAATGGTTAATTTTCTAAATATTGCTGATTTTAATATCATTCAGTGAATTTTTCGCAAAATAGCACCAAGTTGAACCCAAATTCAAAAAATAATTTTTTCGCCAAATTTGTTGCCAACTTGGCGATATGTCGCCAAGTTGGCGTCAAACACTTGGCGACCAAAAGCTTGGCGACATGTCACCGGGTGGTCGCTCCAATTCATATCACTTGAGTCTGTATTGAAATTAACATTGATTTACCCCAAAAAAGGTGTAAAAGACCCCCTTGGGAACATTCGAATGCAATCACAAGGGGAGGTGCACAACTAGACCCCCCTCAGAGCCTACATACCAAGCTAGAAGTTTCTACGGCATATAGTTTTTGAGTTATGCGACATACATACGCACATACGTACACACAGACGTCACGAGAAAACTCGTCGTAATTTACTCGGGGATGGTCGAAATTGATTTTTCGGCTGTTTGTATGTTGTTAGGTATATTTGCACGTGCTGATAGGTCGAAAAAACTACGCGACATTCATTCGGGAGTGAGCAAAGTCAAAATTTAGACCGAAATTTGAGTGAAATTTTTTTCGTGATCACAATACTTCCTTTACTACGTAAAAGGAAGTAAAAAAGAAGAATCTGAGAACTAAGCCTGATTTAAAATCTAAAATATTTCTATTATAATTTTTTAAAAAAAAAAGCTAATTTAAATTGACTTCAGTTGAAATAACTTCTAACTTTCAAAATGATTGAAATATTTTACAAGAGGCGAAAAACTGAAACTTCAAGCACAGATGCAATTTTCAAAAAAAAAAAAGAAAACAACTTATTCTAATCTTAAAGTAAATCGAAATTTTGCTGACAAAAAATATTACGAGAAATAATTACGAATAAAACACTTTTTTAATTCATTAAATTGTACTAATACTGCTAATTCCAAGCGTCTACTTATTTACTTTTTACTTTTATTAAAATATTTTTATTTTTTATAAGAAGAACACATTTTCTGGTACGGGGCTTGTGCAGGAAACGCCGACTATATTTTTTTCAAAAAAAAAAAAAAAGAACAGGATGAAAACCTTGCAAGGTTCTTATTTTTTTAATGGGAGGAAAATATTCCCTAAGTTCTTGATACAAACTTCTATGTTTTTGAATTTTTCCCCTCTCTAGCCCTTTTAGACGAATGTTAATGGTTAATGTGATGACCTAAACTTTTTTTGTTTGTTTGTTTGAATCTATTTTTGTTATGATGTGAGTCTGTTAGGGCAACTTTTTTATAAACATAAAACTTTGGATTTCCAAAAAAAAATTATTTTTTTTTTTTTTGATACACCCTAGTATGCGACACGTACACGACAATGTAAACAAATACTTGAGCTAAAATGAAGAACAACAACTAATTTGTATGTAGCGTGCAGTGCCATCTGCTGATGGGCTTTGAAGTTGATCTAACACTTTTTCGCTTTTATAATTGGGAGGCTTCAAACGGCACTTTTCTACCATAATACTATAATTTAAACAAACCAATGAATTAATGTGAATTGTTTCTTTTTTTAATCTGTTTGCGTATTATCTAATTTTTATCAGTATATTATATGCTATACAACTTCAACTTCAAAAAAAAAAAATGCACTTCTAAAAGGGTTTTGTTTAAGGTACGGGTAGAAAATAAAGAAAAAATTTTGTCACAAAAATTCGTCCCTAACTTGTTTAAGAAAATTCTTCGAAGCAAAGTTATCAAGTATTTGCTTAGCGCGTCATGAATAGGTGATCCACTTAGGTCAACGCCTCCTAAATACTAAATGCCTGAAACTTTCTGGTTTTTAGCACAGAGCAAAATTTCGTCCTTGGTTCACGATACACTGCCATCTACCGGAGTTCTTCGAGAAAGAGAAATTAACGATTGGCTCCTTTCTGAATTTAAATTTAAAAATTAACTAATCCAAAAATAACAACGGTATTATCGGATTGTCGCAAGGTGGCGCGTAAAAGGAACCAACGCCTACCGTGGCAAAGCAAATGTACTAGACATTTAGTATTTAGGAGGCGTTGCTTATGTATGGAAATTTTGGTCATTCCTTTTTTTTTTTTTTTTTGAGGTGTCGCCGAACTAGTAGTAAGACGTGTTCTCGCTCTGCTCCTCCATGACGGGGAGGAAAAGTAAACGCAAGTAGCACACTTTGTTTTTTAAAGGTTGTAAAATGGTTATTAACGTTGTGACAACGGATTAAAAACGTTTATAAAACGTTTAAACGTTTTTTGTGCTACCTGGGAAGGTACGAATTCCGGTAGCGAAAAGTGGCCCTTTTCAGGGCCGGCGGGGGTTTCCCCCGCTGCCGTAGAGTCAATGCGAAGCTTCCTCACTCCCGAGATTCGGAAGTTGGAAAGAAATCTCAACGAAAGGAAATACTCCATCCGTAAGAATTTTGACTTCGACGGTGACCGGATGGAAATCGAGAAATGTACCTTACCTGGAAGAATTGTTTGTTTCAAAAAATTACTTGGACAAAGGTTTGGACTTCCTCAACTTCGACAAGTTATTTCGCGCTTTTCCAGACGAATCAGAAGACTACTACAATGCTATTAAGTCCTACCAGACCCTCGTTTCCAAGATCATCTCGCAACTGCAGAACTCCCCTAAAAAGACGGGATCCCCTATCCACAAACTGACCAGGCAGCAAAGTCGTACTCATCCGCTCTCCGGACACCGAAGCCCAAAAGACCCAGGAAACCAAAAATCAGCATAGTCGGAATTGACGAACCAACTCCCATTCTTGATGATCTGCAGCTGCACACCAAAAGCAACATCCAAGTTAAGATCTCTGGATCTACAATTCACATCCAACCTGCAAACCCTGATGATTTTCAAGTTCTAAAAGCAGCAGTTGTAGAGTAAAAGAGATTCCTCACTTTGCCACTCCACCAGAAGCTGAACGACCCATCAAAGCAGTGATCAGAGGCCTTCCCAAGTAGCATAATCCCGTTACATCACGTTTTCCCGAAAAGTTGACATAACGTTACTTGTAACGTAAAAAGAGCGATAATTTGTCAAGCTGCATTTCGGTAATGCAACGGTTGCAGAACAGTTGCTTGTCACGGTTTGTCAACGATACTGAAACGCTACATCAATGACATTTTTAACGTTATATCAACCTTTATTTGCAACGCTTCATGACGTTGCAGCAGCATTCGACTTTTCACCGATTCATCAAGATCAAAGATTTACAAACATTAAAAAAAAAAAAAAATTATATAATTGAATGATTTTATTCAATAGCTTTTGTCAAAAAAATATCATCTTTATTCAAACCGATCAAGGTGATCTTTATCGACGTGGCGTATTAGCAAAAGCTCAAATAGGCGAACTTTTTTCTCTCGCCAATTCATTTCAACCTAGAGGAAGGGTTGCTTTTTCTTCCGCTTCTGCTGTAGTGCAGGCAGCGCCCTTTGATTGGTTTTCACAGCCACGTGATGCATGTGATGGTTTACTCTTCCTAAGAAACTTTTACCCGCGATATGTTTTTGTTTATGCTTTATGTTCCGAAAATGTTTTTTCCTTTTGCACAGCATGGAATGGGTATCAAATAGGGCAAGTGCCATGAGCAGATTAGTGGCTTTTTTGTGTATGCAAGTTAAAATTTATCACTTTGGATTAGTTTTATTTGTCACCAGTATCTCCGCTCTTGCCTTTTTCTGTTATGCTCGTGTAAAATTTTTGTAGTGAGTGTTGTGAATAGGGTTGGCACGTTTTTGTCGAAGGTGGAAAAAACGTGGCAAAAATAATTAACTTCATTTCCGAGAATGTTACTAACTTTTTACTAATTTTTGCTTGAAAGTTTGCTTTTTTTTTTTACTTTGGAAATTCAATTGTGCAATTCCATGCCAACTGAAACCGCCATATGGTTTTATAAACTTAAAGAAATACCATAGTGTTTTATATCATTTTGAAGGAAATTTATTGAAGTTTCTGGATTGAAAGGCAGTTTTTGAGAATTATGCATTATTATATTTAAAATTGTGGACGAATGAGAGGCATTTCTGATTTTGATTTCTTGCTTAAAAAATCCTAATTTTTAAGTTGCAAAAAATATTTAAAATCTGGTTATATTTCACATGGTTTCTATTTTTATAGTAAGGTACATTGTGTCTTAATATATGTGTGTAGTGATTTTCTTCATACAAATTGTTTTTCATATTTATTTTAATTAAAAACTTTTCAGAGATTTACGTGTCCCCTCTGTTACAAATTCTTAAATAAGTTTACTTTATTCAAAATATAATAAAGTTTCAAACTTTTAAAGAGGTATTTACAATAAAATGTAATAGTATTATGATATTTTGTAAAAATTTTGAAAAGTTTTTACTAATTAAAAGAAATATGGCAGTAACAGAGGGGACATAAATTAGTAACAGAAGGGACAAAGATGGAGTGTCTCTCTGTTACAGCTCTCCATATAAATTTTTAAAACAGAATCTCATAGGCTGCACTGCTCATAAGGGATTCTGGGAATGCACAAAAAACATCTTGTTTCAGCCAGATTAAACCAGTTTCCATTGTGTCTGGTCACATTCATATGCAAAGCTGTATTATTTTTACTTCTTGAAA
>JAXGGA010022350.1:0-15111 GCA_038373865.1 Uloborus plumipes | reverse complement strand
GACTTTTAAAACGAAATTGAATGTAAAATATATTGGATCAATAAATGGGCAACTGTAAATGGTAACTATTCATATCTGCATACAAGCTTACTACAAATGATTCGTTAGTTTGCAAATTTCTAGATCCAGAATTATTGCTCTTACAGCGATGGGAGTAAATTAAAATAACTGCAAACTAAACAAAATTTTTGTGTTAATCAGGAGATAAAACGAATCTTACGTCACTGATGAAAATCTACATTAAAGACTAATTTTATACACACTAAGATCCCCTAATCTTATTGAAGTATCGTTTATCCATTCTAGCTTTTTTAAATAGTGCAACATACGAAAAAATTAAAACTGACCAAAACAGCAATAAATCCCTCAACTTTATTCCAACTTATGCGCTGAACAAATCAAAACAGGATACTCATCTACAGTGACAGAAGCATATGTAAAAGAAGAAATAGTACTATCTTCCGAGTAAGGAGAAATCAACAGTAAAGACAATAACAGCCTTCCTGCAAGATGGAATAAGGTTTTCTTATCTGAGGATCGGATAGTAATTGCTGCACCCTTCGCCCTGACGTCACTGACAGATGACTCAGACCGTTCTATCACCATTGACGTTCCTTGGGCATTTCTGCCGCTTTTTTTCCTCTCTCTCCAATCATTTCCTCTTGTTTGCTTATTAGTGCGAAAATTGTTCCTTTTTGTCTACTGGTATGTTGTTCTCAGTTGCGTGTTGGGGGGTCAGATGAGATGGATCGTCTGCGATTTCCACGTAATTAGAATCATTTTCTGCTCCATGTCCCTTCTGAGTTAGGATATTACGTCAAGTCTCTGGGATTGCGTAACAGATAAGTTATTACGGGTCGTTGCGGAGAAGCCGTTGAGAGGTATTGGAAATAGGAATAAAAATGGGAGTAGTTTCATCAAACTGCATTCGTTTAAATCATTTTTTGGTAGAACTGGTAGAATCATGGGTGGTGGAACTTGAAATGTCGGAAGGCATATACAGGGTTGTTATAAAGTCCCACTTTCAAAGGATTGCAAAAAAAGAAACACTCGTCACAAAATGGGTCAAAATTTGAGCTTAATGCCATTGAAGAAGACAGAAACATTATGGCATAAGAGAAAAGTTTTTCAGGCACTCTACAGATAGTACTGTCATAAAGAAACGAGAATCTACGTTATTGTGGTATAAGCAATAGCGCAAGCTCAATCAAATCTGCTTATAATGCACGTTTGAACACGACTGCTATTAAAAGTAATACATAGATTCAAATAGATTGTTTTTCAAATTAACTTCTAGATATAATAATTAAATGAAACCAGTATTATACTGTGCAAGGATTTTTTTCCTCCAAGCAATTTTATACGTAAAGCTAGGCAAGTCCACCGTTACGGCCGTATTAATAAAACTTGAAGCACACATAATTTAAATTTGGCTCGATAAAAATCTACGTTTTTTCAATTGTATAGTTTTTTTTTCCTGCTATGCTACATTTTTGTGCGGATTCCTTAGTTATACGAAAATAACAATTGTATTCAAAGTTTTATTCTTACGTACGTGGCGGTGGAAACGTGGCGGTGGTCCTTGTAGTGAGAAGTTTTTAACTCTTTTTCGAAAATACTTGATCTCATACGCATTTTAATACAATGACATTAATCCGACACAATCTGATAAGCTAAAAAAATCATTTAACACCCCTTATCACCCTCAACCAAATCCAGCACGCAATCTCACCAAAGCTATTTGCATAAACACGCCTATTGCAAGATTTATGCAAATTGTGATACATCAGCGTGCGGGAACGTTTCGCGCCCACAAAACACTTTTGTTTGTCCGGTATAATACTGACCGTAGAGGTTCCTGTTTAAAACTAGCACAGTAAAATAACTAAAAAAAATTAGCAATTTTACAGTTTATTACTGTAAAATTTACAGTTTATTACTGTGAATTTTGAAGTTTTAAAATGGAGCCTCGATCACCAGTATTTTACTGTTAAAAATACAGTTTATTTTTTGCAGTGTATATAGATTATATTTACTTTTATAAAAAACGTTGTGTTTCAATAAATTACGTAATGGTCATATTTTAATTAATTTAGAAAACTTTTAACATAAGTGTAAATTCTCTAGCCTTTTTCGTAAATATTTAACGTCATACGTTGTCTCATACTAAGACATTAATCCGACACAATCTGATAAGCTAAAAAAATCATTTAACACCCCTTATCACCCCTAACCAAATCCAGCTCACAATCTCGCCGAAGCTAATTACACGCCTATTGTAAGATTTATGCAAATGGTGATAAATCAGCGTGCGTGAACGTTTGGCGTCCACGGCTAGCCCGGTGGGAGATGATTTTCCGGCCAACTTTGGCCGACTATTCATCAATGGCGGACAAGTGATGGATAAAATGAATGGCACGGCAACACCTCGAAGCCGAATTATTGATTATGATGAATGTCTCGAGCCCCCTCTATCTGTGTTCGATGACTGCGAAATTGCAGGCTAATGATGTTGAAGAGAGATTATTAACTGGAGTCGGAAAAAACTTTCCCACATTGCTGCGGGGGTGATTATCCCCGGAGAAGTTTGTTTTTGCCGTTCGCGTGTCACTGGTTCTAGACCTGCATGTATATCTTCTTCTTAAATACATCGTAGAACTTCGGTTGAGGTATGCTTTAGATGTATAATCCGGAACTAAATATTTGAAAATATGCTCTGGAAACTAATTTTGCTTCCAAATTTTATACTGAGATATATTTCGACAATAAAAATGTAATCTAAATAAAAAATGAAAAAAAAATAGGGGGGGGGGTTAGATAGGGTAAGTGAGTCTCCTTTTTAGAACAGTTCGTTTTTAAAGCGTTATACAACAATTTTAAAGCAAAACAGCTTAAACTTGATGACTTAATAAACACAAGTTCAGCATTATTTCCCCAAAACACGCTTTAAATATTTTTAACTATCGTATTCTTTAAAAATTGACGTGGGGGACCCACTTAACCCTAGGAAGGGATAAACATAAGCAAAACCAATCACTGTGATAAAATATAACATGATTAGTATAAAAAAATTTTAAACTATATGCGTATTTCAGTTTTACGGGGGTGATCCACTTACCCCAGTGGCCCACTTACCGGAACCAACCCTAGATAATTTATTAACAACAAAGCTGCAGGCGACGTATAATAAGTGCGTGTTGAAAATATTTTCAGCTTAACGCTGACATTATTTGAAATACCTTTGGCGCAATTTAAAAAAAAAAATCATAACGTTTATAAACACATTTCAAAATAAAATTACTAACAGAAAAATCCAGTTACTTAAGTTTTATTATTCAATAAAAAATGCGCAGGGAGACACTAAAATAAAGAACATTGTCTTCACCGTATTTTTTTCCCCCAGTTCCTGTTTTCAGGGCATGCATTGAAAAAAATTGAAGGAATTGTCAGTGCAAATGTATATGGAAATAAGTTGGAAAAGAACTGAATAAAAGCAAGGAATGAATAATTTTGAACTAGAATAGACAAAACCTTACTGGTCGTTCAAGCTGTCAATCACTTTCAACGCAGTGAGCTTAACAAAGCATAAAAATATTTATGCAGGACTATGTTTTCTTCCAAAAGACTAGTTTTATGTTTTCATTGTGTTTTGGGAAACAAAATCTCACAGCTTTCGCTTTTTGCCGAAACTTTACAAAATTTGTTTATTAATGGAAACGTCAAAACATAAATACTATTAGGAATTTAATATTCGTTTAAAGGATAACTTTGCTCAGAATCATTTGTAAGAGAAGTTACTTTATTTTGATATTCTTTCAAGGAAAAAAAATTACTTTTTTTTCCTTGTTGTCTTTAAGCATTATTACGACAATATTTTGTACTCGACGGTATAAACCATTCTTAATTATTATATGTAATAAAAATAGCGCATAATTTTTTGTGTATGTTTTAAGTATTTTAGTGATGTACTGAAGCATCGTTGCATCAACCTAGTAGTGTAATCTGTCACCATGTCTGACAAAGCAGAAAAAAAAAAGAAAAAAACTTTTTCTATTCGATGAACAGGTAGGATTCTATGGAGTTTTATCAAAGTCTAGTCTTTATTTATGATTATGGTTTACATTACGCATTTTTCTGACAAGAAAGTTTTCGGTTTTATTTATTTATTTTTGTGGTTTTCTTTTTCCATAGTGACGCATTTATTTATTGCATGTTTTTTCCATTTTACAGACTTTTTTGTTTCTTTCCTCTTCCATTTATTTTCTTTTTTTGAATTGTATAAGAAGATAAATGTATCTTAGAAAAAACATACCTGAACTACATTCTGGTAGGATTATACTATTGAGAACATCTGTATGTTATATATTGTGCTAAAAATGATTTTGTTAACTGAAAAAAAAGTAACCTAAAGAGCATTAAGGCGATTAAATCCGATTATTGCATTTTCCACAACCCGTGCTCTTAGTCGTTCAATTAATTTGCATAGCCGCGAAATAAGCCTTGAAAAAAGTAAGGATACGGCAAATAATTGCTAAAAGAAAAAACTGCGCACATAATGACATAATATTTCCTGATAAAAATTACTAAAGTTATATGACGAAAGATGCAACTGAAAGGGATCTAAGTCCAAATAAATTCTGTTCCTCCAGAAACTACACTAAAATTGCATATATATATATATATATATATATATATATATATATATATATATATTTGAAAACAAAAACAAAACTAGTTTTAAAAAACATGAAAAACTAAAAGGAAAAAAAAATGTTAAAAATAAAACATATTGCAGCATAAAATCCAGACTAGTACATTTATACTTTCCGATTAGGATGAATAGAAGCTATCTTAATGGAAACATAACTGAAACCTTAAACAGATGTAATAAGTAAAGAAGTTTTGCTTTTTCATCGCAAAAACCTTGATCAATTGAGTTTTAATATTTATAGATAGATTCTACACGAAAAAAAAATAATAATAACAAATAAAATAACTAAACGTACAAACTAAAATTGCATGATTCATTTTTTGAAAACACGAACAAAACTAGTTTTTAAAGAATGAAAAATTGTAAAGAAGCAAATAAGAATAATAAAACATAGTGCAGTGTAAAAGTCAGAAAAGTATATTTATATTTTCTGTGTGTTATTGGGGTGAATTAAAGTCATTTTAATGGATAAATGGCTGTAAAAAATGTAATACATAAAGACATTTTGCACTGACATCGAGAAAAACTTGATAAATTTAATTTAAATATGTTTATATTGCATTATTGGAGAATAATTTATTTCTACAAGCAAAAAAATGTGACGAAACCCAGACAAAATAATATAACTAACTAAAAACAACGGGGTCATGCAGATTGATCCAGTGACTTCGGCAGCACATATCATTTATTTATCACCGGCTAACGGCAGAGATAATAAATGGAATAGGATAATACTTCGTCGCGAAATTATTCATTTTGATGGATGTCTAATTCGCTATCTGGACTCGATTGCTATGTAATTGGAAAGCTAATGACGGGAAGGGGAAGTCATTAGCGGGTGAGAAACGCTGAAAGTTTTGTTGCAAATGAAGAAAAAATTTATAAATTATTTTATAAAGAAAATCTCGATTTTCATATGTCTCACGTCCGATGTAAATATAATATCCATATTATTTATGTCACGTCATAATGTTGATGCATGTTAGTTACACAAAAAATATTATAAAAAAAAACTGTCTGTGACAAGTAAGAAAGAAAAAGCAACAGAAATTATCAATCTAGAAATTCAGGAACGCATTTCTCTGTCACAACGAAATATATATATATACACGTGTATATTAATTAAGAAAAAAAACACCTACTTTTTTAAAAAGTATATTTCAAATAGATACTTCACTTTAGTTTCTCTTACGTCTATTTATTATATTTTAAAGGTTTTATCATCCGAAAGAAATAAACTATTGCAAACGTGCTCGCATGTTAGAAACAATACTTCATAAAAATATGCGTTTTTGGACATTTTCTCGCATCTATGATAGTATGGTAAACGAAGATTAAAGAATCCTGCAAAAAAATAGAAAAGTAATCAGTCATGCTTTTTCGTTAGTTATATCTAGTAATAGTTATTGGATATCTAGTAATATATATATATATATATATATATATATATATATATATATATATATATATATAGTATCTATGTATATATATATATATATATAGTAATATATATATATATATATAGTATCTATATATCTAGTAATAGTTATTGGATTTGAAGTCTGTTAGTGGAATATAAGAAGCAAAGAAGTTTCAACAAGAGTTGCAGCTCAATTTTGAAATAATAGTATTTTCTGTGTTTGAAATTTTACAAATGAAATGTGCACTTACCACTTTTATGAATATTTCATCCTATCGTACAAGCACAACTAATTATGCAAGAAGAAAAAACTTACCTGAAATAAAAAAGAAAATATTAGTTGATTTTTACAACTATACATATAAAATACTTATTTTAAAAAAATCTATAGAGCAATAGTAATTCAAATAATGATTTTTGCACATGAATAAAAAATAAAACAATTGTCGAATATGTACAGAAAAATAATTCAAAAAAGAAATGCATAAATTGATTTAAAAAAAAAGTAAAAGATCTTGCTGAGAACACAAAAATACAAATCAAAATTATTAAACGCAAATCACAGTACTATTAAATATATAAAATACAACAAACAACTAATAAAACTCGTATGTTTACGAAGATCGTTAAAATTGATCAGCAAATCCGGAAGTATGTATATTACTACGCTATATGAAATTGATGTTGTACAATTGATGTTGTATAGTTAATTTTATAGTAACAAACTGTAAAAATTGCTAATTTTACTTTAATAAACTGTGAAAATAAATATTGTTTAATAAACTGCTAATTTTACACTAATGAACTAAAATTGCTACTTTTCGGTAATTAACTGTAAAATTGTAAATTTCACAGTTTATTACTGTGCATTTTGCAGTTTTAAACTGGAACCTCTATCTGGCAATATTATACTGTAAAAACAACGCTTCATTTTTGCAGTGTTGTCAATGTATTCCTAGGTAAATAAACCATCTTGTAATTCAAGGACTTCATTGGCCAAACTCCCAAAAGCACTCAGAAGAAATTATCCAATGGGGGAGTTTCCGAAATTTCAAAAGTATTTTTTTCTGAAAGAGCATGCTTCAAAACATAGGAATTGACTATTCTTTTTATTTTTTTACACAGTTATATATTTTTTATGAATTATTTTAACCGTTGCGCAGATGCTATTCCGAAAAAAAAAACCGTCTGCGCATGACGTCAGTGGTGCACGTAAGCGTGGAAATCTAATTGGTTGTAGTAAGATGACGAAGGTCGTGACGTCACCGATTCCTGCGATTGGACAACTCAAGTCAAGCAAAATGGTGTTATTATTGGAAAGAGAGCTGTTAGGTGCACCACTGACGTCACAAAAACCACGCCCTGTTTTCAAGGTTGGGTATGCTACATAAAGTTTTCTATGCTCTGAATGAATATGGAGTACGCTGTGATTTCCTTTTGCATAGCAGCAATTGAATCATATAAATAGTTAATTGTTGAAGACAAAAATATGGGCAAACTCAACTCTGTGTATAAATGAGATTCAATATACATTCAATGAATTTAGAAAGAAATCATTAGATATAAATAGAATTCTTCTGTATATAATTACTTTAATTTCAGAGTCATAATACAAAAGCTATAAAATAATTCAATTGAATTAAAACGAACTTGAGCTCTCTTTTACAACCTTTTTAAATTTTCAGTCCGCGTCCTTTTTTCTACAGGAAAGAAAAGAAAAACCTCAAAGTACAAAACAATGTACCTCAGAATTTTTAGTTTTTCGTACACGCTTTTGCTCTTCGCAGAAATTTGAGAGAGACTATTAAAAAGAAAAATCAAGTTTAATGCAAGACTTTTTATTATTATTTTATGCTCTTGAGGAAAACTCGGAAAAAAAGTTGACTGCCAGTTTCATCCGGAAAGGTGAGCACTTAGAAAACTTTCTTTCTTATTCTAAATGTCCTGGGGGCAAGTATCCCCTCTCATACATACTCTCTCCAACCTACTTTCTGACCATGGTTGGTCAAATCGAATCTCTTTAGGGGTTCTATCTCCTCCTCAACGCTTTAATCCAAGGATCTTTTAAAGTTTCGAAGGAAAGAAGAAAATGTCCTCGTGGTGTTTTCCAAATCAGCGAGTGTAGTGTTATGTTTAAAAACTTCAGCTAGAAAATGTTTGTATAAAACTCTTATTGATAGACAAACATGTGTTATGAAGTAATAAATGTTTATGCATTGAATGTTTTACTATTTTCATAATGGGTCATTCCATGAAAATGTCAACCTCAATCGAAGAAAAAAAAATACCGAAGTGAAAAAAGTATAAAAAAATAAATGAATAAATACATAAATAAAAATCATACAACATAAGAAGTTAAAAAAATTGAAAAATTATTGTAATTATCACTGAGATTAGCCATAATAAATAGTTTGTAGTGTGTCAATACTGCTTATTATTCGATGGTTACGTTAGTCACGTTACGTTAGTCACACTCCATCTTGAGTAAAAGTGACACTTAAGACTAAAAAAAATAAGATTGAATAAACGTGTTTTATGTTTGCAAAAGCTAACTTTACACAGTTTTCACATATATCATTCAATTTTTAACACTTGCTTTACTTTGAGAAATTTTTGCCTCACAACGTGAGCATTCATTTTCAGGGTTGCAAAAATGTTACGTTAGTCACACTGCTATTTTGGTTGAAAAAGTATCTACTGTCAGTAATTTTGTTTTAAATTCTTAGCAGAAATGATACATAGATTCCATGTACATTGTAAATCCACCAGCATAACTGAAAAATATTTTTTATCCTTTAAGTTACAAGTAAACACAGTTACAAAATCTGCTCTGAATGTTACGTTAGTCACTATGGAATGACTCTAATATAGAAAATATTCATTTGTTTATTGTAATAGACTCTACTAGGTTGTACGTTAGGGTGAGCTGAAAAAGATTTTTTATTTCAATGATGGGTTTACGGCAAAAATTATATTTTCGACCACGGGTACGGTAGGAAAAGTGCCATTATGGGCATAAAATTTTCATTAAAAAATTGAGGTGTGTGGTATAATTTCAGGCCCGTCACTTAGAGGGGGGCAGGGGGGGTCAATTGCCCCCCCTGACTTTGAGAAATCAATGTATTTACGTATAAGTGGACGTGGTTTTTGTTGTTTTCTGGTGAAATTCTATTGTGTTTTTACCCTTTCCCCCCCCCCTGGAAAAACTTGAAATGACGTCACTGTATAATTACTTCCTTTTCCACAAATGCATATAAGACTTGGCAATTTCCTACATTTTTCTACCTTTTAAATTAACTTTTGCCAAAATGTGAAAATGTTGTTTTATTATTTATCTGAAATAACTACATTGTTTATCACATATTATGTATTTTTATATGTTAGGTGCTATTTTTTTTTTTTTTTTTCAAAATAATTTCCTAAAAATCTCAACCAACTGCATTTTTTCCGAACTTCAGCGCAATTGCAACAGATCAAGAAATTGGACAGAAAATTTCAACTTTTTATATGTACTTTGCTCCCCAAAAGGCACATTTTCCGTAATACCCATTAGGGATGCACCGATTAATCGGCAATACCGATTAATCGGCCACTTTGCCGATTATTAATAATTGGCAAAATTGTACTGATTAATCGGAGAAAAAAATATTTTTAAATATAATTTTTTAAAGTATATATTCACCAAGAAACTATGACGAACATTTTTATCGACAGTAATAATAATCCTCACAGTTGATATAAAGTTTTTAATGAATTAATTTTCCTATTTTGAATAAATATACACGTAGAAAATGTTGCAACATTTTTCATATGTCGATACTTTTTTCCTTTGCCGTAGTGCTTTTAGATAACCCCTTTTACGAAGAACAAAAGTCTTGAATTAAATTGTTACTAATAATTGAAAAATTTCAATTAAAAGAACGCCTAAATTGCTCACCACAGACTCCGCATAATTTCTTATTTTGAATTTTTATGTCTGGTTAACGTAATCCCAAGTAGCATCAACTCATCGGATTTTGCTCGGCCGATCAACAAACTCCTCGTAAACTGATCCTGTAACGCACGATGACATCGTTCCGATCAGTATCCGAGCACGGTTTTCGATGAGCTACTTTTCATCGGAAAGCGATATCCTTCCGATCAACTTTCCCGATGAAAATAAGATGAGCTATATTCCATCGGAAAACGATATCCTTCCGATCAAGTTTCCCGATGAAATTCCTCGGCACGGGACTGTTCTGCTCGTAAATTGCTCCAAATCTCATCGTATTTTCATTGGATTTTGCTGCTCGGATTCTGCTCGGCCGATGAGACATATTGGATCATCGGCCGATGAGAATTTCATTTGGTTTCGATGAATGGCTGATCATCGGCCGATGAGATGATGCTGCTAGGGATTAACAATGTGTTAATGTAATATTATTAAAAATAATATGACAATAGGTTCTAAAAAAATGGATAAAGTTTTGAAATTATTTTGTTAAAACTGGAAAAAAAAATCTTTTCTCAGAAATAAATTACTATTTCTAAAATCGAAATTGAAAAAGAAAGAAAAAAAAGTGATGCTGAAATTGGTAGTATTAAAAACAATCATCTTTATCACTAATCGGCCTAGCCGATTAATCTGCCGATTATCAAAAGCCGATTAATCGGTTATCGGTGCATCCCTACTACCCATCATCGAAATGAAAAAAAAAAGTATTTTTCGGTCCACCCTATTGTACATTTGGATGAGTTAGAAGAATAGTTGTATAGGCTAACATTTTTACAATATTGAGTTTAGCGCAAATTTAGGTTTTTTTTTCAATTCCTCTATTAAGTGTGTACCAATTGCGGAAAAAAAACCCAAAATGATAGCAAGAAATAACTTTCTAACTTCAGAAGGCTCCTGTATCCATTGTATTTGTCTGAATGAGATAAAATTTAAACGACTGTCCCACCTCGAAAACCGCGCCTAGCATTGTTGAATGGCTTTATTTAAAAAAAAAGGATGACAGTTTGATTAAGAATATACACCATGGTAGCATTTCTTAGTCCAATATTATTTTATTCTTCGAGGACTGATAAGGGGAGGGGGGATAAATTTACAAAGAAAAAACATCAATGCAAACCAACACGTCAAATTAAAAAAACCCAGCGAAAAACAAAGCAAAATCTAATCACCACTCCTTATCTCTCTTATTACCATACTATTTTGACAAAATCATTCGAGACATAAAGCATGCGCAAATACGAGGTCGCTGGAAAAAGTATCAAACTACAGATAAACCAAAAGATGCACTTTATGTTTCAAAGAATCATCAATAGGTAGCACTATGCACAGAAGAACATTTGATGCGTTAATAAATATAAGCTATCTTGAAAAAAAATTAAGACTGCTATATATTGACTTTGTACTAGCAACTAAGCCTGATCCCTCTGTATTCTTCAAATTCCAGATGACTCACTCCGACCAGCAGTAGATAATATCCGTCGCAGCATAATCTCATCGGCCGATGTTCGGCCAATCATCGAAACTCGATGAAATTCTCATCGGCCGATGATCGGATTCGATGAGTTCTCATCGGTAATTGCTCCAATATGTCTCAAAGACCAAACAGAATCCGAGCAGCAAAACCCGATGAGTTTTGCTCGAAATACGATGAGATTTGGAGCAATTTACGAGCAGTGTAGTCCCGTGTCTATGAATTTAGGATTAATTTTGGATGCTAGGCTTATTTTCATCGGGAAAGTTGATCGGAAAGATATCGCTTTCCGATGAAAAGTAGCTCATCGAAAACCGTGCTCGGATACTGATCGGAACGATGTCATCGTGCGTTACGGGATCAGTTTCCGAGGAGTTCGATGATCGGCCGAGCAAAATCCGATGAGTTGATGCTACTTGGGATACTTCTTCGATTTGGAAAAATGTTTGAAAAACAAAAGAAGGTACATCGGAAAGCTTTTGCCTCTAATTTTTGAAATTTTGCTGTTAAAGCTTAGAGAAGAGCTATTTTACCTCTCAAAATTTAAATTAAGACCTATTTCGATATTCGTTTCAGCTCCAAAATTCAGTCATTTTTATTAATAATAGTAAATATTCCGTTTCGCAGATTTTCTGGTTTTCGCTTCTATAGGGGGCAATGGATACTAACTCGAGCTCTTGAGCAACGGAGGACGTGTGTGCCGAATTTGGCAAAGATCAGACGTTAACTGTTTATTTGTGCGGAGAAAATCCCTTTATGGTGAATTTTTGAGCATCAAAAGACCTCCGCGCCAAATTCGCAAAAAATACGACGTAGACTGGATTTGCATAAGTAGCATAGAAAACACACGCACACACGATCTGTTTCATATATATAGATTCTGCTTTTGGCGATTAATATTATTTATTAATCCACATATTTGATAGCCATGTTTGACTCAGGAAAATTTTTTTTTACAACCCATAGCATATCGACGAAATATCGTTTACACTTACATTCCTTCACTGTTATTCTGAAAATAGAAAATTTATTCAAAATGGATTACTATCGCTGGTCATTAAAGCGCAAAAAAGAAAACACTTTGAATGGTGAAAAAACTGTTCCACCATTCCCACATATACCCCATCAAAAAACGAAAGTATGAAACAAAGCTCACAACACGAACGCCCTAAATGTATTCGGTGTCATTTTCTTTTACCTAAGAACTAGACAACACCTTTTTCATCCCATCTTCCATAAATATCGTGCTCTTTCACTCTCAAAATGTTTGCTGTATCGTTTAAGGAAAAAATATCGGGTATTATCGTAAAGTAATTTTGAGAACGATGGGAATATGCATTTTATATGACATGCTTCTTCCTAACTTTGCTACAGAGTTTTTGAGCGTTTTTACTTGTGAGGAATAATATTGGTATTGATACGAAACTTGCTCGCTTTTAGGAGGACTGCCTAAGTTTGGATTTTTTTTTTAATTCAACTATTTACTATGTGCATATGTTTTTTTAATTAAACACTGATTGAAATAGGAAAATAAGTAAAAATTAATTATTTTCTTGTGAAATTTTTGCAAATTGGGAAATTTGAGTAAATAAAAAGCTAATGTTACCTTTACCCCAAACACAACTCTCTTCTCAGATACACATAGTGAAAGATCCTTTCTAACGTAAGTTATTACATGGCTTACCTGTATTCTGAGCTAAAAGATTTATAACAGTCCCCCCCCCCCCCGAAAAAAAGAAAATGGCAATTTTATTGGAATTTACAGATTTTAACCTTAAAATTTTTAATATTTATTGTATAAACGCCTGTAAAATTTTTGAATTATGACATATATATTAGATTATAATTCAAAACAAAGCTATAAATGTGAAAAATATTGTCTGGCAAAATGAGGTTGACAGGTATAATTTTTTTCTAGTTATGATCTGTGTTGTAAATGAAAATCTCGAAGTTAGTAGTTTTTCAGAAAACACATTCAAGGATTTATCTTATTGATATTTAGTCAACTTTCGAAATAAAAATTTTTTCTGTCAGTAGTTAAAATTTTCTTTGACTATACTTGTTACTATGTTTATTTCTTTTAACCTCTTCAGTCCTGATTTTTTTAACCATTTGAATTTCAAGTTTTTAAACCTTTGTTAGGTCTGAATAATGTCTAGAAAAAAAATGGGATTGATGAAAAATAAATGCTACAATCTTAGCTTTATAATGCATAGTTTTTTTTTCATTATAATTTGCATTGAAACCAAATATAAATAAAAACTTAGAAGGTACACATATCTGTACCTTCAACTGGGACTGAAAAGGTTAAAGCTTTTCTTTCTTTAAACCGATCTTTAGGGTCTTTAAGTTTAACTCCCGTTTCTCCAATAATCACTTTCGGTGTATTTAATTGACTATAACTTCGCTTTCAACTATTGTAAGAATAAAAATGAAACATATGCAGTAAGAGACCGCCCAATAAGCCAATGTTAACCCTTCACTGCACGGTGTGCCAGATCTGGCACAAACCAAATAAACCCTCATATATTCCTATGATTTTTAAATGCAGTTAAACTGAGGTTTGTGCCCTTTCTGCAACATTGCTATAACAGTTTAGTGTGATTTTTATGCACTAGTTAGTTGCACTCGTCTAGGTATTACAGTTCTTGCTTTTGAAAGAAAGAGTGTCTGCATTTCCGTTAGAAGTGTTATACACTTAGTGAAAAGTTTGTTTATACCACTTATGGCACAAAACACATTGTAGATTATTAGACTTATCGGTATACAAAGCATATGCTATGTGCCTTGTGCCATATATAGAACGAACAATTAAAACATCGTTTTTGGTGCACATTTTTAAGATTAATTTTTTTCTTCATTTTTCCTGAACTCAGGGCTATTTAAAAGGTAACAACTGATTTTTTTCATGAAAATTTAAAAAATCGTGCAGTGAAGGGTTAAGACAGAACTGAAGCAATTACACCCACAGCTCGATCGTGGCACCCTGAGACTGCAGTTTGTTCCTTATTTTGGACTCATCAGTCAGAAACAGCCAATAATCGAGCTGGAGGCAAAAATCCTCTTATTGAAGCTAAGATTGAAGCCTACAAACTGGTAGATAAAATGTATTTATTTTACCAGCGAGCGTCAGCAAACCATGGTACGGCTCAGCTCGTTAATTGAAGGCAAAGGCTAGGGTAATATGCAGTAAGTTGGTTTTTTCTGTGACCTTTGAATATGCAAAAAAAAAAAAACAGTACTAGGCCAGTTTTATTAGATACAGTCGATCCCGCTTATTAGAATATCGCTTAAAGGAATATCCCGCTTAATGTACAGTCGAACCCGCTTAATGGAATAGCCATTTTGCTACGAAAAAATATTCTAATAAGCGGGATATTCCATTATCCGGGATGAAAATAATGCATTTCAATGGTTTGGTACATTGAAAATGTATTACATTAAGCGGGATATTTCTTTAAGCGATATTCTAATAAGTGGGCTCGACCTGCTGCATAATTACATATTTCAATGTC
>JAXGGA010022349.1:0-15116 GCA_038373865.1 Uloborus plumipes | reverse complement strand
GAATTTAAATTTATTCAGTTGACTTTCTTTACATTTTTTGCACGGGCATCGCCGTGCGGGTACTGCTAGTATCTGTAAATAAAAACTTTGTTGACTGCAATCAGCCCAATTGTGCCTCAGTATCACAACATTTCTGATGTATAACGGTCCCCAAATCGGCCAGCTCTGACAGATATTTTTTATATATTTCTTAGTGGTTGCTATTGGAGTAACAGAAGATATGCAAAAGTTGTAATGCGGCGTTATTTTTTTCATAGGACACTTTTGAATTTTTTTATGAAATTTTAAATACAGAGTTACGTGTGTGACTCGGAAAATCTGAAAATAAGCTATACCTGATATTATTGTGTAATTTCCTGTGAAGTTTTAAAAGATAAATGAACGGTGATTTTTGTGCATGTGTCTAAGTATACTAAGTAAGTATTCCTCATATTCTTTTTTTTCTAAACTTCGTAAAGTAGCAATAAAAATTTTTTAATATTCCTTACGTGTGTGACACTAGAGCCTTACGTGTGTGACCGCGTGCAGCATGTCTTCATTTTAAAGTCAATTCAACTTCCACAACTGATAATTATAGCTATCAGCATTATACATGTGTCTGTCTGTCTCTACCCCCTCCCCCCTCTTCTAATATTTTTTGAGTGAGCAGTCCGATTTGAACAAACTTTTTTTTGTTCGAAAGATCTCGGCGAGGAGACCTCATTCTCATATTTGACTTTCAGATTTGAACAATTTTTCGTTCAACTTTGAACCGTTCAAACAACCTGTCCCCCGTTAACAACTGTTGAGTAAACAATCCGATTTGAACATTTTTTTTCTTTTGTTCTAATAATCTCGACGAGGATAAATAATTCTCACATTTAATATTTTGGTTTGAGCCCTTTTTTGTTCAACTTTGAACCGCTCAAACAACTGGTCCCCCGCTAATTACTTTTGAGTTAAACAGTCTGATTTGAACAAACTTTTTTTGTTAGAAAGTTCTCGGCGAGGACAATTAATTCTCATGTTTGACTTTTCGAATTGCCCCCCACCCCCCACGTACCCATTATCTTTCGGATGAATATTTTACCAAATTTGAAATTGGCAAACGGGAAAGTAGGCTCGTTCAGTTCCGGACGGAACCACTTGTTTAATATTTGATTTTTTGCCCTAAACGAAAGATCTGATTTTGTTGGACATTGCCGCTAGTAAATAATTAAATTGCAAAGATGTGTTCACAAAATAAAGAATGAAGACGAAATTAATTCTCATTTGTATACGAATTATATATAGGTTATTTTATAATTTATTTATATAACATGTTACATGTAATCAGAGGAGATTAACAAAAAAAAAAAAATTAAATTAAAAAAATCGGTTCCTGGGAAAGTTTCTCAAACAAAGACCTGACTCTTAACCCTTCACTGCACGATTTTTATATTTTCATGAAAAAAGTCATATGTTACCTTTTAATAACTCTGAGTTCAGGAAAAATGAAGAAAAAAATTTATCTTCAAAAGGTGCACCAAAAATGATGTTTTAATTGTTCTACATATGGCACAAAGCACATAGCATATGCTTTGTATACCAATAAGTGTAATAATCTACAATGTGTTTTGTGCCATAAGTGGTACAAACAAATTTGCCACAATGTGTATTAAAACATTTTTAGAACAAAGGAAATAATGACTAAACACACTTCTAACGGAAATGCAGGCACTCTTTTTTTCAAAAGAAAGAACTGTAATACCTAGACTAGTGCAACTAACTAGTACATAAACATCACACTAAACTGTTATAGCAATGTTCCAGAAGGGGCGTAAAACTCAGTTTAACTGCATTTAAAAAGTCATTGGAATATATGAGGGTTTATTTGGTTTGTGCCAGATCTGGCACACCGTGCAGTGAAGGGTTAAGGTAAACCATTCAAAAGTCTTACGTGTGTGACAGCTTTTAAAGAGCCTCTTTAAAACGTTTCTGCCGAATGGATGAAGATGTACGTCAGGTTACAGGTGTTATGTATCAAGTTAATTTATGATATGAGATAGTTTTCTTTTAGTCCCCTAATTAGACCTTGGGGGGAAACTTTTCTATCTTTTGCCTTACGTGTGTGACCAAAAAAAAGTAACCTGCATATTTTGAGGGGTTAAAAACTTATGAAACACTTTATTACAAAAAATATGAGATATAATCATACTAAAGGATCTACGTTCATGATATTTGATAGTTTTTCCAAAAAAAAAATTGATAATTAGATGAAAAAAATTCTCTGACATTTTTTCACTAATAATGCATTTTTTTTTAAATTTGTCTCAATGTTATTAAACAAGGCTAAAATATGAGAAAAGAAAAATTTTATCTTAAAATTGATGCTGGAATCGAAAAGAGTAAATATTTTTTTGTCAAAAAATAAGGTTTGTTTTTGTATTATGGGGGGAAAAAATTTTGGTGTGTTAGGACCACTTTTCGTGGAATTGCCCAGCAGAGGTTCCAGTTCCAGTTTAAAACTGTGAAATTCGCAATAATAAACTGTAAAATTAGCAATTTTAGTCTGTTACTGTAAATTAGCAATTTTACAGTTTGTTACTATAAAATTCTTGAAAAGTTAGCTGAATTATACGGTAGAAACAACATTCATTTTTACAGTGAACGAGGTAGATGTCACTGCAGTCAAAATTGTGGGAAAAGGTAATTCTATGTTTACTATTGTTAATAACGAACTAAACTCACCGGGAGTACGTAAAAGTCATTCTTCTCTGAGCCCAACCAAATGACGGAAGCAAGACAATTTTCGATTTTAAATCCATCATTTGGTGATTTTAAAATACTTCGGAATTTTTTCTATTTCCGTGATCAGTTAAAATGTACACAAAATTTTTATTTAATTGCACTGATTAATTTTGAAACATTTTTTTCAAGTCTGTTTCTTATTTACCTATTTATATCAGTATTCTACTATCTACCTTTTTTATTTCACCTCAGTTTACTGAAGTAGTTGAAAGCAGCGAAGTTGAAACAATTGAAACATCAAGCTATAAAATCACAAAAAGGCCTCTCTAGAAATTTTAAAGTCTCTAAAGGGGAATGTATCTGAAATGGTTTTCTTCTTGTCATTAACCTCATGAGAAAATTATTGTCGTCATGCAGTTCGGGGTTCCTTCCGTGGAAAAGTTTCGAAAGTTTTCCTAAAAACGCATTTCAGGCTAGCTTTAAAGTAGTTGGAGAAGAGTCAGGATTTAGGAGCTGCCCCCAGAAATTTTGTGACATTGAAGTTTTAAAAACGCAATTTTAAGCTAGACAAAGGGAGTGCTTTTTCTCTGATTTTTTTTTCTTTTTGAGATTGAAGTTTAAAAAAGAAGCACCTTTAGCAGAATCTCCCCAAGAGCAAAGGCACTTCTCTCAAACGCCACGAACCCCCCCCCCCCCCCGTCAAGAACGAGAACTACCCAAAAAGTGAAAAATGTCCCTAAAAAACAATCCCCCCAAAAAGTTCAATAGCAACGTCTACTCTATAACTCCCTTTTTTTGTGTTTTGGGCCCTCCTGCTTTTAGGCTATGCTAGGTAATGCTACGTTAAAGAAAAAGAATTTGAGGGTTCTACAAAAAAAAATTTGGAACTGATGCTCTAAAATCTAACTTTAAATCATACTTGGCGATGGTAGAGGAAGGGTGGGAAATTCAAGAATTCTCCTATCTGAAAACACGCGTGTGAACTATTTTTGAACTTAAGTGAACTAAAAGGGATGGAAGAGGGGAGATCCTGGTCGACTTCTAAACTCCTAAAACACCATTTTAGACTATATTTGACCAAGTTACTGGAGCTCCCGATAAAAGTGCTCGCCTCCGGAAATTTTTGGAAATTAATCCCCTTGAATCTGAATCCCTCATCAAATCAATGCTTGGCGCTGCACCTAAATTTGCTGTCCTCTGAAGTTGACACCATTGACTCGGACCCTGGTTTTCCGCCCTATTTCCAGCACTGGGAAGCAGCTATACATTTATTACGCCATTGTTGAAAAGATTCAAAGTTACGAGGTGGGGGGGGGGGATTAGGGGGCTCTAGCTCGGCATGCCCGGCTTCTCTCTCCTCTCGTAAGGTATTTTTCTTTTTCTTTTCTTGTCTTAGTTTCGGGAGGGTTTTACCAAACCTATTTTTCCTGAAATCTATTAAGTCAATAAAATTTGATTTCATGTTCTATAATATATTCTGTTAATTTTTGTTACAAGAGATGTTAAAAGGATATTAATGAAAAAAAAAAAGGATGGCTCATCTCTCTAACGAAGAAAAAAAAAGCTAGATAGATGAGTTTACTTATGTACGCGCATTCGAAGAAGTATTTTTTAAATTTTTATCTTACGGGGGGGGGGGGGCACCCTTATAAGATGTGTTAAATATAGAGTTTAGTACTTACAAATTTGAAGAATTTTGGTGTTTTTTTTAGTGGTATTAAAAATTCGAACTGAAAGATGTTTTGTTAAGAAATTATGTTTGCAATAACTACAAAAAAAAAAAAAAGAAAGAAAGAAAAATATTGCAAAAAAAAACTTAATTTGCACAATTCTTCAACAATTTCCCTTTTCAACTGCAGTTTCAAAGTAAATAAGAAAATTAAAATAAAATAGCAATAATAGTTATTTCAGTGAGAAACTATAAAAAGCATTTTCGTAATAGCTTTGAAACACTTTAGAGGGGGGTTAGAACCCTAAAAACCCACCTCTTAAATGCGGCCCTGATGAACAAAACGCCAACAAAATAATTAAATTCTTTAAAAAAATTATTATTTTAGAAAGGGCGATCCCCCCTCTCCCAGCCCCCATTGATACGCCCTTGGCACACATTATCGCATTAATGAGGCTGAGGCATGTTCAGCGAACAAAGAAAGAACGAATTAATCCGTTTCCCATGTTTTGGTCATTTAAAATCTTTGTTTAACGATGGGTTCATGGGCATAGAGGCGTCGCTGAATATGTTGAGCGACATTGATGTACTTTACTGCTGCACCATAGTGCGCGAAATGCGGAAACAAGAGACAACAAGAATTTGAAAGTCGTTACGGCGGCAGTTAAAAGGGTTTCATGTGCGTTTGGGTATAGTAGATCCTTTTTTTTCCCTTTTCGTCGTTTTTATGGTAATTATGACATTAGCATATGCTGGAGCGTTTAAACGAAAATACACAGATATATACGTAACTGGTTTTTGCGTTAAATATCCTCATAAATTCAAGGAGAAAATAGTCAAAAGGCGAAAAACGGATCTTTTCAAAAAAAAAAAAAAAAAAAGAAGAAGAAGAAAAGAAAAGAGAGAAAGAATAAATTGAGTCTCTTTTCTTCTTAATTTTTGCTTCCAACGATGATAGTTACAGAATACGCTCTTTTAGACAGCAGCTATTTCATCCTAAAAAGTGATACAAAAAAAAAAAAAAAAAAAATATATATATATATATATATATATATATATATATATATATATATATATATATATATATATATATATATATATATCTTATATATATATAAAAGAAAGTCGTGTTAGTTACACTATTTATAACTCAAGAACGGCTGTACCGATATGGCTAAAAATTGGTGGGTAGGTAGCTTAGAGCCAGGAGACGGGCATAGGCTATAATTAAAATGTGTCAGCTACATAAATAGAAAAACTGTCTTATTGACTAAGCCTTTTTACTAAGCCTTTTTTGACACCTCCATGGCTGAGCGACATAAAGCACACGTTCTGGCAGGTTCCGGAAAGCAGTAAACAGGTTGTAAGTTAGCGGTGCGTTCAGTGTTATTTGACTTTTTCGTGAAAAAAATTATAAACAAACGCGTTACTTCCCTTGAAATTTATATGTGATAAGCTGTCAGAAACGATTGCTCATTCCTAAGATCCCGATGATCCCAACCGATATGCCGTTTGAAATTAAAAGACTTCAATTTCCGATCCGTCTTGCATTTGTCATCACCTTTAACAAATCACAAGGCCAATCCTTAAAAGTTTGTGGTTTGAATCTAGAAAATCACTGTTTTTCCTATGGTCAATTATATGTGGCATGTTTACGGGTCAGAAGACCATCTGCGTTGTTTCTTTTTGGGCCTGATAATAAAACAAAAAATGTTGTGCATCACAAGGTACTTTAGTGAAGAGCAACCTATGTACTAAAATACAGAAACAATAATGAATGATTAATGTAGGTACTTAATTTTTTTTTTTTTGTGTTTTCTAATAATAAAAAACTTAATAAATTCAAAATTTTTCTTATTTATTGCCTTTAAGGCGGAACAGAGTTCGCCGGGTCAGCTAGTATATATATATATATATATATATATATATATATATATATATATATATATATATATATATATATATATATATATATAATGATTTTTACAATCTAAAATCATAGTTTAATTCAATTTTCACTGACATCCATTTCAAACACGAAAAAGTATTTTGTGACACCAGTGAGTATTATCTAAAATTCAGAAATGTCTTCGAACATTGAAATTATTATCTGTAACTTTAGAACATCTTTTGACGTCACAATAAGAGAGTAACATGCAAGGCAAAGCAACTTTTTGTATCAAAGTTACAAACTAATACTCTGAATTACGCAAAAATGTGTCTTCCTAAAATAATTATAAGCTTAAATTTCATAAGTACAGTAAGTACTTTTGTGCTGAGTACGCGAAAACCAGTAAAACTCTTGTTATGCATTCAGGTTATTAGCGCAACGTATTATAATTACATTGCCACCTCTCAAAGCAAAGATTGTAAGAAGTGATTAAAATTCAAATTTTGCAAAAATTAGAAAAAAGTTAGGATTCATTTTCCAAATTACATGCAATAGAATGGTGGCCCGCTTATGACACTGACCCACCAATGCTATTTAACTGGCCCACGCAAGGATTTTTATAAATTACCTTTTTATTATAAAAAAACGAAACTAATTATATAAAAAAAACAAGCAATTGACGCTGTTCAAAAATTAAGCTTAGGTATCTGATGTTTGTTATAAAGTGAGAGAAAAATTAATAATTTACCAGAAGAAAGTTTTTCGCATTCTCCCAGATAAAACACCCATAACTTAGGCTTTAACTTATTTAGAAGCTCCAAATAAATACCGTCTTTCGCGGGAAAATTCGCTGATTCGATTGGTATCAAAATTTTAAACTTACGTTTTCAAAACCAACCCTGCGAAAGTGTTTCGCCTTAAAAGCATCAACGATAGGAACTGATTCAGATTAGTTTTTTGAACGAATTTTAGAAAACTGTTTACTCAGTTGAATACTTTTCCTCTTTGCTTAACTACTGTATTTTGAGAACTAATGCAGGAACAAATCAAAAGTTAGTATACAGATAGTCGTCGAGATGAACCGGTGAGAGTTTATTATTCTCCAATTTTTCCAAAGGAAGGGCAGAATATGTAATACGTTTAATTATTTTCTGCCTAAGCATGACTGCAATTGTTCTCAAGGAACTCTTACAAGGAATTTTAAGATAATTTTTAAGGTGAAGCCTGATAGGAACTGTAGCTGATTGGTTTTTGACATTAGTCACTCTGAAATTGCGTGGTGCAACATTCATATCTTCACGCGTTATTGTTACGTCTAATTAAAAATTAAAGAAATAACGATTAGAACAGACAACTCCCGGTATTTTTTAAGTTCTTCAAAAGATTTATTTATTTGATAACTCCCATGAAGTTTCCTTTCAAAAAAATTATATGTGACCTAAAATAAAGCTTGAAAATCCGTGAGATACCAGCAGATCTCGCAAATAAGCATATCTCTAAGAAATGGCGAAACTGGTTTGGAACGACTTCGATTCATCGTGGGAGAAAGAGTAATGCTAACGAGATTGCATTTATATTTTTGGACGATCTACCTCGCTAATCGCCGTTTTGTCAGAAGAATTATAAAGCATTTAAGGTTGGGTCCAAGAATGAGGTGTGGGGATTATAAAACTCATCTCTTTTTTCCTGTTTTCATTTTTTATTTGCAGCACTCTTTATCACACTTAAGTGCGAAAACACTCAGAAATCACCCTTTTCAAATATCTGCTTATGGGACTTTTTAATTTTAACTGTATCCGTAACCTCATTTTGTAATAGGAAGTAAAATGGCACAATAGATATGAGTTTCGGAAATATCAATGCATGGAATAATACCACGCCTAAATCTTCAATATCACTTCTTTCAGTGCAATATTTTCCTTTTTAGTTGACTAATGATATTTAGTAGGTTAATTTAAGAATCTGGGTAAATTCTTTGATTTAAATCGCCATTATTTATTAAAAGGGTACAGAGATAATTGATTTTCTCTTCGTTTTGGTGTACCCTAAAAAGAGCGTTCATTACAATAAAATCATTTAAATAAGCTATTTATTTGGTGATTTATAAATAGATATCCAATATGAAATATTCATACGTCACTTTTTTAAGTTTTAAGAAGTATGTATTTTTGCAATTCATTAACTTTTTTAAAGAAATGGTAAAGAACAGTTTTTGAAACAAATCTTTAGTCTTTTTATTCACTATTTTAGTACGAATACAAGGTTAATATGCTTAACTTCATTTCGTATGCTTTTTTTTGCCTATTTTTTTTTCTTGAGAAATTTTAAAAACGCAATATGTATGTTTGCTGAAATGCATGTAGTTTTTTTTTCTCTGAAGTATTGCTCATTACTAATTTGTAGTTTATTCATTATTCATTACTAGCCTGCTTACTAGCGGCGAGCATTTGGTTCATCATGTTATGTTTATATATAACTTTTACTACTTACTTAATCACTGCCATCCTCTTTCATTATGTGAAAAGCAAAAGTTAAAAAAGTTGAAAACAATTGAATTGAAATATTTTTAAAATCTAAAAATAAACCCGGCATTTTGTAATGTAATTTTTCTGTTGCATAAGTTCTACAGCTGGTTCCCAAAGCTGTTACATTTAACAAAGCAGGGATATCTTCTATTATCTGAGTTTTCTTTTGAGTAGCTTAAATTGTAACTTTGTATTCTTGTTTCCCCAAAACACATATTTTTTAAAATTCAATTTTAGTCTTATGAAAGTTGTTTGATAGTCTAAATTTTCTTTGTCAATCATATTATCATCCTAATATTATAAAAGGATTTTTTTAGGTGCACATATTATTTACTTGTTTGTTGAACGGTTATTTTTTTAAGATTTTGCAATTATAGAAAGTTTTCTCAGAACCCTTTCATAAATATTACAAGGAGCATACACTGCAAAAAAAAAGCTGTTTTTACAGTACAATACTGGCAGCAGAGGTTACACTTTTAAACTGTAAAAGCACGGTAATAAACTGTAAAACTAGCTATTTTACAGTTTCTTATTGTAAAACTGGCAGTTTTACAGTTTATTACTGTGAAATTAGCTATTTTTCCGTAAAATTAGCTGTATTTTTCTGTAAAAACAACTATAATAATAATGGCAGCAGAAGTTCCAGTTTAAAACTGTAAAATGCACGGTAATAAACTGTAAAACTAGCAATTTGACAGTTAATTACTAAAAAATTACTAAATTTCTCGTAAAAGAAATCGATTGTTTTCTTGATATGAAGAACACTATATTTTTGTACGTCTCTTTCTCTCTCCATCAGGAGCGACCCGGTGAAAGGTCACGGGAGGTCACTGTAACCTCCCAATAATTTTTGTATTCGGCACATTTTGCTGACGATTCGGTAATTTGAAGACAATATTGCAACATTATGATTATTTGTTATTTTTAGTTTTTAGAATTGTTTTTTAAAAGATGCCTAATGTTTTTTCTCACCAAATGTTATGCATATACGACATGTGTGCAATGTGCCTGCTTGTATTACATCATTCGGTAAAATTGGAACTTCATTCGGTAAATTGATACTTTTCCCCCTCCCAAGAATTTTAGTTCTGGGCGCCCGCCCCTGTCTCTCTCTCTTTTGCTCCAATTAAAAATTAAAACTCTTCTTTAGTCTTTCGATGAATAGCAAATACTCAACGCTAAGTGATTCAACAAAAAAACAATTTTGTGAAAATACCTGTCCACTACCAGCTACTGAAATCTTCAGATGAAGTACGTTAGTTTGCGTCTCGAAAACCTTTTAACAACAAAACACATCTTTAAATCAGGAAAAAAAACTGTCCAAAAGGAAGGAATTTTTGTTCTTTTGAGTCCATGAACTATCAAAAAGGATGTCAAGTTCTACCCGTGCTCAGGTGAAATCTTTCAAATAAAGAACACTTCCGTATTGATTTTCATCTCTCTGCAGGCGAAAACACAAAGTTGTTTAGCCTACTCAAACAATTTATCTTCAGGTAAAAAAAAAAAAAACGAGTTGGGTAAATATGTTTTTCAGACACCCTCGCACATTGGACCCATCGTTTGACTCATTCCAGAAATATGTCATTGGAAAATGGCCAAATGTTCGAAACAACACTTTCTTGACAAATAATATGTAAAAAAGGAGAAATACGAGATTGGAATATTAAACGATGGAAGTGGCTAGAAAAAGAAGCGATGAAAATTCGTGAAATATTCAGAGCCTGTTCTGTGTCGTTTTTTGGGAGGAGCAAAACATGCCCCCATATATGACATGTAACTTATATGTAAAACGTAGATGGCTGGATAAATGAATATTAACAGGAAACTAATTGATTACTGCAGATGATAATCACGATAAGGTAAAATAAATCGATAAATAAAAAGATTATTGAAGGGCTTGGGAGATGAAGGGGTTAAGTGACAAAACAGAAATTGCGAGTAATTAAAGCTCAAAGTTTTACTGTTGCAGTTTTTTTTTTTTTTTTTTGTTTTCTGGTTTTGTCGTTAGTGTGCGTATGAAATCGGTCTAATGACATCTACTTTTTGATGTACCAAGTTTCATTTGCTTACCTGTATCCATTGCTTACCATTGTCCAGAGTGTTCATTTTTCAAAATGCCCTTCATCCTCCAAGCCCTTCAATTGTTCTGATCATCTCTTCGCTGTCATCGGGACCAATCGTTATGGATCGTTATCCTATCTTTACCAAACAGCACGCCAATAGCAATGTTAAAATCAGGAGGAGAGAAGGAATTTATGACAATCCTTCTTTTGTCGAACATATATCGACATTTTGAAGGCAATATTTAATATATGACACAAAAAAATAAGTTTATTGATTATTTTACGTGTAGCTTAAAAGCATCGTTTTCCTACTTTTCATTGGCATTTAAACCTGGAGAAATATGAAATAATTGAGCTTTTTTTTAATCCAGGATCTTTTTGCTATAACATACAAATAATAATTAAAAAAAAAACCCGATTATGGGCAAGGACACGATCAATGTTATTTATTTATTTTTTCTTTTGGCTGAAAACAAAATTCGGCAGGTCCATAATTTAGATCTTAAGCAAGAAGTTCTGTCAAGAACTAAACGAACCTACTTTCCCGTACATCGACATCGGCATTCTAGCATCTAATCAATATTCTCTTGAATATCTGAAACTGAAAACTTTGTCAAACATACCTTTATAGCACTTAAAGCTGATTTCTAAAAGCAAAATATACCCCTCTCATCAGATGAAATGGACACGTAAAAAGTAAATAAAGTTTTGTCGCACCTTTTAAAGAATGTAACTGTTATAGTTCTTCCGTAGAAAAATTTCACAATCGTTTTCAAAAGAAAAAAAATTAATAAATAAAATGAAAGTACAAAGAACATCAAAACACATTTTATCAAAGAAAGAAAACAAACCTCGTTCGTTAATAAAATATCTCGAATTTTATTTTTAATCCGTTGCCAGTTGTTAAATATAAATACAGAATAAAATGCTCTCGTGAATGAAAAATTTTTGTGAGCAAAAAAAAATCGTCTGCCAAAAAAAAATAATAAATAAATAAAAATAATAATAACAAATTAAACAAAAAAAAAAATGAATAAATAAACAAAAAATCGTCTGCCCAGTCAGTCATTTTTTTCTGAGCCTGCATTTCCGCCATGTTTGCGGAGTCGGAGTCGGAATCAGAGTCCTCACAGAAGATTTTTCAGAAAAGTACTTTACATACATTTTTTATCAAAACCGTTTTCTTACAAAGTTTGAAGGAAATCCGCCTTTAAGTTCAGAATCAACATTCAATTTAAATTTCCCAGTAGGCGCTCATGTTAAAATTTTTTCTGAACGGTTCATCATTGAACGAAAAATGGTTCAAATTGAAAAGTGATATATGGGAATGAGTCTCTCCGAGATCTTTCGAACGAAAAAAGTTTATTCAATTCGGACGGTTCACTTAAAAGTTATTAGGTGGAGAAAGGTTGCTTGAACGGTTCAATGTTGAACGAAAAAATGTTCAAATTGAAAATTTAAATACGGTAATGAAGTATCCTTGCCGAGATCTTTCAAACAAAAAAAAGTTTGTTTAAATCGGACTGTTCACTCAAAAGTTATTAGGGTGAGAGCTTGTTTGAACGGTTCAATGTTGAACGAAAAATTGTTCAGATCGAAAATTTAAAAATGGGAATGAAGTATTCTTGATAAGATCTTTCGAACAAAAAAAGTTTATTCAATTCGGACGGTTCACTTAAAAGTTATTGGGTGGGGAAAGGTTGCTTGAACGGTTCAATGTTAAACCAAAAATGTTCAAATTTAAAATTTAAATACGGTAATAGAGTATCCTTGCCGAGATGCTTCGAACAAAAAAAAAATTTTTAAATCGGACTGTTCACTCAAAAGTTATTAGGGGTGTCAGCTTGTTTGAACGGTTCAATGTTGAACGAAAAATTGTTCAAATCGAAAATATAGATACGGGAATGAAGTATCCTTGAAAAGATCTTTCGAACAAAAAGAAGTTTGTTCAAATCGGACTGTTAACTAAAAAGTTAATATCGCGGGACAGGTTGTTTGAACGGCTCAAAGTTGAACCAAAAATTGTTCAAATCGAAAAATCAAATATGGGAATGAGCTGTACTCGCCGAGATCTTTCCAACAAAAAAAAGTTTGTCTAAATCGGAATGTTCATTCAAAAGTTATTAGGGGGGGGGGGGACAGACAGACCGACCGACCGACCGACCAACCAACACACAAATTCCCCATCTCAAGACCCTACTTTCAAATTTTTAATTTTTCGATATTCATTTTACCTTTTTATTTTTTTAACTTGGCGATATTTTTTGGACTTGGCGATATTTTTTAGATGCATTAAGCTACTTTTAATACTTTTTTCGTCTTTCTTTTACTTTTAACGGGAATAGTTGGGTCAACTCTGCGAGCGATGGGTCGGTTATGTCAAGCCATTTGTAAAAATTCATGTCGGGATATTCAGCCAATGTTTTAGGGGTAAAGCAGAAGAGTCAAAAATCCAAACAAGCGCAAAAAAATAAATTACAGTAAAACACAAAACATTATTAAAGAGCTGAAACAAATCTGAAGAAATTTTCGCATAATTATTTAAAAAGAAAAGAAAATGAGGGAAAAAAACAATGTATTTAAACGTAACAATTTATTTTATCAGGACTTCAAAAAATTGCGTAGAAGGGGGGGCATTGAAGAGAAATTGCCGCCTTTGGAAATGTTGCAACATGTTCCTCAAGCGAAAATGTTGTGAAAATGTCTAGACGCAAGTTTAAGAAAAAAAAAACCCCTACCAAAAAAAAAAAAAAAAAAACTCAGAATAATTTAATAAATTGGTTTTCTTAATATTCTTAATTAATATGTAATTGTTAGTGGATAATCAATTACACTGACTACTAACACAAAGTAGGCACTTTTATCTGCAGTTTTTTTCCCTCAAGCAAAAAAAAGTAGGACATTTATGGCTGTCGTATGCAAACCCTATGTAGACATGAAGGGTGTCTCTCTTAACACTAGGGATGGATCGGATATCCGGTAACTATCCGGTATCCGGCTGATATTTTAAGTATCCGGTACTTCCGGATATCCGATCCGGCTGACAGCCCCGGATACGGATATCCGGAAGATTTTTGCAGGATATCCGGCTAAGTATCCGGTATTGATGTGGGGAATATCCGGAATTGATGTGAGGGTTATCCGGTATGATGTGAGGACCTAATTAAATATTTTCTTTTTTATAAAAATCTTAGTTAAAAATTTCATTGTTTGATAAACCTTTTAGATGATGTAATTACTTTTCATCTTTCCTTTTTACCAATTTTTGCTTCTAAAACAAAAATTGTGTTATTCCTCCGACTGTGTACTGGACATGGAAGCATTCTGCATATTTGATTTTTCACAATTGCCAGATAAAATATGATTGTCTTCAGCTTTTCAAAAATATTTTAGTTAAAATATTTAGAAAGAAAAGGCTACAAACCTTCAAGGATTAATGTGCGACAAAAGTTTGAAAAAAACTTACGATCATATCGTTAGTTCATAAAAATTAATCGCAGTAGCTTTTAATATAAATTCTCAAATTATTTTATTTATTGAATTCTTTTATTTTTAGTTTTTGTGCTTCTAACAAAAATTGCGATCTATTAACACCCAATGATGTTGTAATTAGATATTTTTTACTTTGCCACTATTATTGCTTTATTATAATTGAAAATAACATACACTAAATAACCTATCTAACATTGACGAAAGTTTTCTTTTAGATAATGAAAACATCTGTCCCCATGAATCGTCGCAACTTAAAACCATGCTTTTTTTTTTTTGAAAGAGTTTAAATGTGTGTAAAGAAATTTTGAATTTTGCACTTTGTTTCGTTCTTTCTTTTTGTAATACCTTCCTTTCAGAAAAGATATTTCTCTGCTATTAGAATCTTTTCACGTCTGTCACGCCGCTCCGTAACTCCTCGAGAACATGTTGAGCATGACCCTCAATAACATTCAATCGAGTTTCGATAACTCAAAGCTTTATAAACTCAAATATACCTTCATTTCAAAGTTTTCATTTGGTCCCAAATTCTTGAAAAGACGGTAGGAACTGCTTGTAACTCGAACTATCAATAACTCTAAGTTTTTAGCCGGTCCCTTGGGACTATGAGCTATTGAGACTTGACTGTATTTAAGATGTTAATTTGCATCATTAGAAAGTGTATTTTGTCTTTTAGAATTTAAGTAAAACTTTAAGTTAATTATTTAGATATAGTTTATTAATTTATTTTTTAAAGTGAACATGTTTAGAATAATTTTAAATAATAATGA
>JAXGGA010022348.1:0-15118 GCA_038373865.1 Uloborus plumipes | reverse complement strand
TCTGTTTTTACAATAATCTTCCAAGATAATGGACCTTTATTGCATTTATATTTGCTAGAAACGAATAAAAGCCATCTTTTAAATTCAATTAAAGATAAAAACGTAAGATTTCTTGTTTTTGTATTTTTAGCTTAAAATATACATTTGTAATCTGGTATTCATTGTAGATGAATTTACTTATCGAGTTTGTTTGACGAATTAGTTTTATTGCAATGACAGGGAAATTTCTAGTCAGCAATTCAGCAACACTTCTAATTGCGTTGGGATCAGTTTTATTCATAGAAAACATAAACAATCATTGCAGTGAATAAAGACATAAATTTACATCTGAAGAGAGGTGACAGACTAAATTGTATTATTCATTTTTTTTTATGAAAGAGGTTTCTCTCTCGGGTACTTATTTTTAAAATTATGTTCAAATTTGTAATAAAGATAGCAGATACAGCAAAAAACTTGATTTTATATCAGAACCAGATAATATATAATGCCACACGAACAAGCAAACACTGTTCCCAGGAATTTTCAAAGTTTGCAGACAACTTTTATATTTTTTAAGCAAAATAAAACAGAATTAAATTTTTTTGGTGAAGGACAAATATTGACAATCAATTTTGAGGTAACCCAATGTAATAATACTGAAACAAGTGTACATATAACTGGAAAAAAAAGTATGTATACTGCTTGCATAGTGGTTCTTAACTGCTTTCAACTGTAACACTCTTGCTATTAGCAGCAATATAAGCTTTGGGAGGAACATAACTTTTCTTTGTGCAGACAATTTTGCAGAATTTTTTTTGAGTTTACAGAAAGTTTTAAATTTTATCTATTAGGGTTGTCCAAATGAAAAGGTGTCAAACAGTACTGTGGGGCTAAATGAAGACTTTATTAATAGAATTCACCATAGGCATGGATACAGCGCTCCAACTGAATAAAAAACTGAAGATTTTTTTTTGTTCCCAGAATTTCTGTGACTGACCAGACTTGGCCTTCACTGTGTCCTTGACTTTGTCGTCCAAAATGAATCGCTTCCCTGTCAGATGATTTCTTAAGAGACCAAACACACAGAAATCACTGGAAAACAGTTCAGAGTTGTAGGCCAGATAGTCGAGCTTCTTCCACTTGAACATAGCCAGTGTTGCATAGGCAACCTTGGAGATTTGTGGAAAGTGGGAACTCCATATTTTCAATGACTTGTGTGATACAGTCTTCCTCGTATATGGTCACCATCTGGTGATGAATATCGGTAGGTTTAACCGACGTTTGGCTGTCAGAAATCGGAAAAGCGTCCTCTATCGTCAAATTTTCCAATCTGAATCCCATCCTAACCTTACCCGCACATTCACGTCAGCTGGACGGTGCTTGTTGTTGGCACATCTGATCTCTCCTGCTCATGCTCCAATCTACACTAGATACTCAAATCGCATCTGTTGATATCTCAATATGTTCTCTCGTACCAGCATAAGATTTGTTAGTAGTTACATTTTTATGATGTTTAATACAACTGTTAAGTTTTACTTAAATTATCTTGTTAAAACTTAGTGATACTTGACTTATCTATTCTGAAAAGTATATAAACCCATAAAAATTTATGAGTCATAAAACATTTGTAAATTATAATGAGGACATGAAAAAGACTTTCTGTGCAAATAACTCAGAAAGCTTTATTTCAGTTAAACAAACGGTTTTTTACCTTTATGTCCCTAAAGATACAAATACAAATGCGACGACCAACAAGTCTCTGACAAAGCTAGTTTGGTCCTGCCCAAATTATAGTCCCCAATAAAGATCAATGGCCCTGTTCAAGCTACCACTCCCTTGCTCATTCCAACTTCTTCCGGTAAGCTGTTTCAAGAGCCCACTACCCTGTTAAAATAGTAATTCTTCCTGCGTGAGGTTTGAATAGCTTAAAAAAATTTCCTCTTATCCTGCTTTGATCAGATCATTCTGTTTAAAATGTATCACCTTTACCGTAGATTTATATTGTTTATAATTCATTCCATTTTTGATATTTGATTTTTATTATAGTGAATGAGAATGTCCTACCATGTTCAAGATTTCTCTGCACTGGATGGCGGACAACTAGAATCTTATGCTAATGGACTTCAATTATCTGGCTACTGTGATGGTATGGCTCTGGGTCAAGAATATAGTTTACTCCAAAGTATTTTGGTTGATGGCGGCACACATTTTGGTGTATCTACGGTATCTTTTGATAATTTTGAGGAACTACTATGGATGGGGAACCAAGGAGTGAGTGTATACGTTCATTTTGTATTCTAATGTATTGAACATATTTTATGGTTGTTTTAAACCACAGGAAACTTCTTTTGAGTCTTTGTATTAGCAGTCAATAAAGGTAATTAGGTCATGTGAAAAAAGAAAAAGAACTACTGTGAAACTTTTGGAGCCACTATTCTCTGTTCCGTAAAAAATGGTTGCTGGTGAGGCTGGTCGTTTTTTGCAATTGTTTTTGTACATGGGGCATTTCACGGTATTTGTGACATAGGGGTGTCCGTAACAAAACTTTTTAAAATTTTTATATATATTGAAAAAGTACATTCTAAAGTATATGAATATCATATTGGTTTCATAGTTCACTTTATATTATGTTTGTAATTGCACTCAGAACATTAAAAATGCAATTTTCATTGTTACGGACTCTACATTGAATTTTTCTTTTAAAACTAAACTTTTACTCCAATTATTGTTACGGACTCTACAGTCATCATTTTCACAATCCATAATTTTTTATAGAACGCACTTTTTGATTAAAATTGTTAGCTATTTTCGAGGTGAGCCGTCTCAAGTACCAGTTTTGGCTTAAAAATCGGTTTAAGCCACATTTAAAGAAAAATTCAATGTAGAGTCCGTAACAGTGAAAATTGCATTTTCAATGTTCTGAGTGCAATTACAAACATAATATAAAGTGAACTATAAAAATAATATGATATTCATATACTTTAGAATGTACTTTTTCAATATATATAAAAACTTTAAACTTTTAAAAAGTTTTGTTACGGACACCACTGTGTCACAAATACCGTGAAATGCCCCACATACAAGAACAGTAATAAATAGCACCAATAAATATTATGTATGTAAAATACTGCTCTACTATTGCTCAGCAATGTAAAATACAGTACTATTACAGCTCAGCAAAAAGTAATTTATTTCAGTACCATCCAATACGGTAACTATTTTTACGCAACTACATCCAGATTAACTCCTCTCGTTCTAACGATTTTTAAAAACAAAATTCAAGTCACGTTCACTTTTTATTCAAATGCGAATGCGATACAGAATAATTAAATTAAATGTTCAAGGCTAGTACAGAGCTCCCTATGAAAATGTCCTTCACCTGCTTAAAAACTCACATACATATTCTGGTTTTATTACATTGAGAACATTGTTATAAGAATAGGTTTTAAATGGGAATAATTAAAAGTTTTCTTTTTGAATTTTTAAATCACAAGGTACTTACAGCATTATTTTTCTGTTCAGAAACTAATTCACTTTAAAATATGAAAAGATATTTGCCTGCTTCAGATTCTTTTGATTTTTCGCTGAAAATTTTTTAAAGAATTTTATGAAGTTTTGACAGTAAATTTGAAATTTTTATGTTAATAAGTTATATTTTTTTTAGGGTCATTTAACTTCTTATTCAACTGCTGAGTTACAAAAGTACACATCATTTCAAGTTCATGTTAGCAATGAAGTTCGTGCTATTGTTCCACACGATGCTGGTATTTTGTCTCTCACCACAAATTCTCTTCGTATGTCCGCAAGAAGGGGACTTCCTATGTTTAGCCACTGGTAATTTTATTTTTTTCAACTGAAAAAGAGGTTGTATTGCCGTTACTGCCTTTCTTATCCCTCCCACACTTAAAAAGTATCTACCCTGTTTTCTTGATTGTCATGTTAATTACATATTTTATATAAGAATACATAAGTATTCTTGTTTGAATGCTTGTAATGTTTCTTTAAAAAGTTGATCTAAATTTCATAGTTGTTGAACCTGCTTTATAGGGTAGAATGACCAATGAATGAACACCTAAGCGTATTTTCAATTTCAAAAATTCATAGCATTGCTAAAAATTGTAGCTTTTGCCAAATGAAAACTCTTCAGATAATATACATAAATATTTTTTTTTAATTTAGAGAGCTTTCATAGTTTTGCATTAGAGTTTATGGGGGGTTAAAGAGAAAAAAAGTGCCCAAACCCAGTGAATGAACACCCCTATGAAGGGACAAACACAACATTTTCTGGTCATTTTCTTTCTGAAAATGCGTAGAAAGAAGTGAATTCTGCCCATTCACCTAAGAAAAATGTTTCAAAACTTTATTTTTTCAAAAAATTACCAGGTGTTCATTCACTATAAGTGTTCATTCAGTAGTCGGTCTACCTTAATTATAATTTTTACAAACATTTTGTTTCTTCAAATTTTACTGCTTACCTATATTTACAGTGCTACGAATGTGTGTGGTGTGCTTTTGTGTAAATTCAGACTTGATTGTATTTTAATTTTGTAATGATGGGAAAACATCAAACTCTATTCATAGTTTCTGCTCGTTTGCACATATATTTTGGTGCATTGTAATGTTGGTGACCAATAAAATAAGCACATTATATTGCTGCAACTGTTTTTTTTCCTGTACATAATGAGCATGCTATTCATCCATTGCACCAATGACTTCATCTCCCCCCCACCCTTTTTTTTACAATCTGTTACAATTACTTGGATATTTATCTTCATATTGTAGAATTAGTTCCACGTTTAAATAATTAATTCCATTATGAGGAATTTAATGGTTTAATTTAATAACTCTGCTATAATTTTGCAGCTCGGAACAAGTCCAGAATATGCAGTGCATGGTTTTAACCCCAACTGGTACATTGCTCATGGGTGGGCATCACAAAAATCTTATTGAATTGGATTTGAATACTGTGGAAGAAATAAACGTTGTTCAAGTGAGCGGAGATAACTGTGCAATCTTACGTAAACATCCTCGTTTCATTTGTTCTGGTGATATCAGTGGAAAAGTAAGTATTTTTTTACTTCCAGTATTTAGTTTTCAAATACTTGTCTTACTCTAAATTCACGAAATCGATTGTTCAATATTTAGAAAAAAAAGAATCTGAGATTTTTATTAAAATTCCTATGTGGCGTAAGTGAATAATGCAATACTCTGGTTTTACACCAAAAAGAAAAAAAAAGTTGAAAAATGTAGGAAAAAAGGATCATTTTTAATAATGTTTATTTTTTCTTTTTTTTAAGGGGTCTTATGTCTCCCTGCATATTACAAATTATATTTTTGAACTGTTCACCCCCCTAGTTCTTCCAAGAATGAAAATGTTTGATATAATGTGCCTTTCCCCTCCAATTCAAAATATGAATTGAAATTTTCCGAAAGTGAAAAAAAGAGAAGGGGGTGGGAGGGGGACATTTCCTTAAAGTGATACCTGATGGTGGAAAACTGTAGTCATAGTTAGATCAAGGGTCAATCTAGAGAGAAATTAGGTCCGTTAAAGGACCCTTCACAAAATTCAGAAACTCAAAAAAGGATTCTTCACAAAATTCAGTCACTAAAAAATGGACCTTTCACAAAAATCTCACACTCAAAACTGACTCTTCACAAAAATCCGAGTTTACGGAACGATAGGAATATTTTTTACCGTAACTACTTTTCACAAAATTAGGAATTAGTTTTCACAAAATTCTGAACTATTTTTCACAAAATTCCAAAAACAGGACCTTGGTCAAATATCGTGGATTGATCCCTGTAGATTTAGGAAGTCATTTTATATGAAATCAGTGGGGATAGTGACAGAAGCATTTTTGTGCCACACAGTGTAATTAATTTGTTCGCAATGAAGAAATCGAACTTTAAAAAATTCTTTATTTTTGAGTATTATGCAGAGGACCTATATTGCAAAAAGCATTGCAAAAGAGTGAAAGTGTTCAACATTTTTTTCAACAGTAACATTCAATTTTGTTGTTTACACCAGTCAATTTAAAAATTAAAAATAAAATAAAAAATAAAAAATCTTTGATTTAAAAAATATATTTTTTTTCAGAAAAATTTATTTAAAAAAATATTAACACCTGGCATTTCCATTATTTTTTGATTTGAATAAAATTTTTTATCTAAATATTTATTTGGTATATGTGTGTCTGTAGGAGCAACTTTTTATCAACTTAAAATTTTGAATTCCAAAAAAGTGTTCTCTTGATACATCCTTGTGTACACACATACAAACATTTTGATATCACAAGAAAACTTGTGATGATTAACTCAAGGATCCTTAAAATGAATCGAAGTCTTGCCCCTGAAGCGAAGTCTTGCCCCTGTTCAAAAATGGCCTAGTTACGTCCCTGGTTGTAAAGAGTGAATTGAGGGGGGAGGGACAAGATAGAATGTGTGTGATATACTTTCAGTGAAAAGAAAAAACAAAAACAACCAAACAGAAGATGAATTTTCTATGCCTTGCATTAGCAACTGGGGAGGGGAGGCAGTCTTATTAGTGGCTGAAATAGAACATATTCCAGCTTTACAAAACAAAAGCAAAATTAAGAGGGGGGGGGGAGACTGAATGAAGTGAGGATTGGGTTGAGCTTCCTGCCCCATTTGATTTTTATCCTAGCTAGTAAACAGGATTATTTTCAGATTGGCTCCTAACACTTTTTTCTGGGTTTCTTACTGGTGAAGCTTTACTTCAAAGGTGTTTTTGTATTTTTAAAAACTTAAAGGTAAGTTGTTCACAAATAAAAATTAATTAACAACTGAAGTTTCTAATTTAAAAAAAAATAAAAAAAATCCGATTTAAATAAAAAAAATCTGATTTAAATCAAAAAAATCCGATTTTTTTTTTAATTTTTTAAAAAAATCATTGATTTTTTTACACCTTGTTCAATGCATTGATGCTCTTTTGTTGATTTGTCAATACCTTGGGCGTTTTCATTTTGAACATGGATGTTTTTTTTTTTTTTTTTTGTCACTTTTGTAATTGGTTCCACCTGCATGTAATTAAAATATGTAATATTTTCACATTGTAAAATTTTTCATCATTGACCTTCACATTCTGTTTGAAAATTAACAGTATTTTTTGAAAATATGTGTTTCAGAAGAAAAAAAACTGTCTGTTATGTTAATGACATTTTTATTATTTTGCAGGTTGCCTTACATGATCCAAATACTCTAAGTGTTGAACATATAATAGACTGTCATTCTGGAATGTTATCTGATTTTGATGTTCATGGTAATCAACTTGTGAGTTGTGGTTTTTCTGCAAGGTTAGATGTTTATTTAAATTTTGTTTTTCGTGTAAAGTTTTCCTTTTTGGCGACGTTTGTGACACTTTTGATGACAAAGTTCTCAATTTTGTGGATAAATATTTTGTATTATTTTCTATTTTTAAGTTCATTCAAAATGCAGGCATAAAGCTTGATGTAGAGGCTCATTAAAAACTAAAATATTGTAAATATTTAACAGATATTTAATTTGATAAACATAGAATGCAGCGTTCGTATTAAGCATAGTAACAAGCATTACTCTGTTTTATCTGCCGTTTGAAAGTATGCATAAGTATAGTATAACTAGTGGATATGCCCGGTGTCGCACAGGTTGGAATGCAACATGTGAAATCCAAGAAAAGAAATACATGACTTGGAACTAAACGCAAAAGAATTATATACAAATACAAATACAAATGTGACGACCAGCAACAGGCTCTGGGCCCAACTGGGCTAGTCCTAGTCAAATTATAGATCCCAATGAAGATCAATGGCCCTCTTAAAACTATCTACTCCCTTGCTCCTCACCGCCTCTTCCGGTAAACTATTCCAAGTTCCCACTACTCTGCTAAAATAGTAATTTTCCGAATTTCCAGGTTAGCCTGAGATTTAAACAGCTTACAAATACAAATAAATACAAATACAAATGTGACGACCAGCAACAGGCTCTGGGCCCAACTGGGCTGGTCCTAGTCAAATTATAGATCCCAATGAAGATCAATGGCCCTTTTAAAACTATCTACTCCCTTGCTCCTTACCGCCTCTTCCGGTAAACTATTCCAAGTTCCCACTACTCTGCTAAAATAGCAATTTTTCCGAATTTCCAGGTTAGCCTGAGATTTAAACAGCTTATAACAATGACCCCTTGTCCTGCTTTCCGTGCAAAAATTTAACCCTATAACATCTTTCATTTTGATAAATTTAAACAACTGAATCATGTCCCCTCTGGTTCTCCTTTGCTCAAGACTATACATATTAAGCATTCTAAGTCTGGAATCATAGTCTAAATTAGAAAGTCCATTCACTAACTTTGTAGCCCTCCTTTGCACCCTTTCCAATAAATTAATATCTTTCTTAAGGTAAGGAGACCAAAACTGAACAGCATACTCTAAATGAGGTCTTACCAAACTTCTATATAAAGGCAGAAGAACCTTCTTTGATTTGTTTGAAATAGATCTATTTATAAACCCAAGCATCCTATTGGCTTTGTTACTAGCTATGCTGCACTGTTGACTAAACTTGAAGTCTTGATTTATTAAGACACCTAGATCCAGGGGCGGACTGGCTCCCCCATGAGGGCGCTAACCCAAACCTCCAAAGGGCGCACTTCAAAATAGCACCCCCCCCCCCACACACACATACACACACACATATTCTGCGGCAATTATCCGCAAGGGTCTCGGTTTTTTTTGGGGTTTTTTTTTTACAGCAAAATTAAGTTTGGTATAAAAAATGTTACAGAAGAGTGCTTTGTCGCACTACTATTCCTTTATAGATTGTATGTGCTTCAGAACTTACAACACAAATGTGTAATCCTGTTCCTATCGTCATTGTTTGTAACACTTTTTATACACAATACGATTAATTTTAAGCAAAACACAATTTTAATCTTCTTTTTTATCACTTATTTTTAGTCTTTTTTCGTTATCCGCGATACCCGTGCCACCCAATTGCGCGGATAATTGGGAGTATACCGTAGTTAAATTATAAATTAAACCTGCATAATAAATGGGTGTGAATATTTGAGTGTGGGTGAGTATGCTTCTTATACAAATCCACAGTATGCGCCGGATCTTTACCAAATTTCGTACTAATGTCCTTAGCTGCTCAGAAATTCACATTGAAGATTTTCGGAACATCGGAACTCAAAAAAAAAAAAAAAAAAAAAACCCAAAGAGGTCTAATTTAAATTTTGAGTCATACTGCCTGGTTAGCCAGTTTCGTAGGATTATATTGGAGAAATAACAACAATAACTTTCCGTCGGATCTTTGCCATATTTGTCACAGAGGTTTTTCAACACTCAGAAATTTCATATGGAAGGGGAGATAGGTGTGCTTAAAAAAATCCGATAAGGTCTGAATTTAAATTTTGAAATAGCTATTCCTTCACTTTGGCGTGAAATTGCAGTGCACAATTTTTTCTTTTATTTGAGCCTGATTAGAGAACATGCATCTCTTGGCAAAACTTTTATTTTCATGGTAGACCGTGCAATGAATGAGAAAACAGCTAGTAATATACAATGACGATATTTATTCCTCTCATTTCTCAATGAAAGTTATATTTTTTACGAGCGTGTTATATTCTGAAATGTTTTATGGAAATTTTTTACTTACTCTCATGCAGGGTCTCCAATAAAGCGTAAGTAATAAGAAAAGCAAAATCTAGATAAAATCATCTTTATTAAATTGATTTAAGGCTAAAAAGATAAAATCCTTTAAAATAATACACCCATAAATAAAACTTTCAGTTCACAGTAATAAATCTCGCTCTATTTTAAACGCGTTTATTTTCATTAAAAAATTAAAGTTACTTCTTTAGCTACAATTTCTTTGTCCTCTGGTGCTTAACAAAAATTGCATTACTTTTTTTGTGATTTATGTCTCAAATGCTTTTAAAAATTCTAGATTCTGTATTCTTAAACAAATTAAGAATCTGACCTAACTGTTATGAGTCTAACCATCCAAAAATATTGCTAGTACTTTCCAAACTTGTCTCTCATTAGTTAGATAAGTCATGTAAATTCGGAAGTTTGAAAAAAAAAAAAAATCATTATTTGTGAACCCTCCTCATTGATCCAAACCGATCTTGTAACACAATAAAAGATCGTTATAACGCACGCCATGAAACACGTATATAGATTTAAATAAAATACAGTTTTAACCATTATTCACAAATAAATGGACTTCATAACAGAGCTTCATCCTGCACTAAATGGTTACATACTGTCTAAAAAATTTTCGCGAGACCTCCGTCGAATCTACGCACGCGCCAAGTCTCTTCTGACTCTCTCGAAATAGGGGGGAAATGCAACGAGGAAGTAGCAAGCGAACAAAAACTGAAGGCATCAGGAAGTGCGCATCCTAAACCTATCTCCCCTTTTTCAAATGGAAGCGTTCGTGATTGCCAGGCGCACAATACGCAAACAAACAGTATTAGCTGTTGTGCTTAAAATACAGAAATTGTTTTTTTCAATTTATTGTTTACCTTCGAAAAGTTGTGCGATTTATAAAGAATCATGGTGCGGATATATAAATTCAGCGGCTTAAGGGTATTATCTGCTGTATTTTTACTTACTTACTGCTGTTTTGATGATCCGCTTACTATTAAAATGCTCATGAAAATAGGAAGGAGCCAGTCCATCAACTAACACAATATTCAGTAAATCATTATTTAATTTTATTTTAGAGAAAACTAAACATTTTTGTCGGTAGTATACGTTTTTCAGTGCAATACAATTCAATTACTTACTCATGCAGCTTTCTGACATCATAAAAATACCTGTCTGAAGAATCTTTTGACAACCGATTTCTCTAACCAACATCACCACACATGAATTCGTAACCTCAGTCAAGGTAGATTGACACTTTGACTTGACACACACACACACACACTAAAGAGAGAGGAAAACGAACAAAAATAAGAGCGCTCACTTTGGATTAAGACCCCCCCCCCCCTCCCCGACTGGACTGCCTTGTTTCATACTCTCCGAAAGTAAGGTGGAAAAAAACGAAGGCGCACAGGTTCAAGGGCGCAAGGGCGTACAACCTGGAAGGCGCTGTATTTTTTTTTTTTTGGCAAAGATCCCCCTTTCCGACAACATATCATGTCTGTGATGCAATGAATAAAAGTTGATTATAACAGGTACATTATTGAGTATAACCATTTTCTTCAATCGTTTATAGATTGCTTTCCGTGCTTCGAACGTAAAGATTAAAAAAAATAAAAGAAAAAAGAGGGGGGGGGGCTTTGTTCTCGGCGCAAGGACGCACAGACCGGAGGGCGCTAACTTTGGATGAGATCCCCCTTGAAGACCACCTATCACTTCTGGGGTACAATAAGAACCGCCTTCTGATAACGCTTATTGACTACTTTTTTACATGTTCCAAACGGGAAAAAAATAAAAAATAAGTAATTTACTAAAGTTGAAGGCGCACTGGCAGTGTGTGTGGGGGGGAAGGGGTTACAGTTCAAACTGTTAGGAGTTGCTTTCAAACCTTTAAAATTAAAAAAAAAAAAAAAACGAATGCGCACACGTTTTTAGGGCGCACAGGCCGGAGGGCGCACCTGCCCGCGGGCAGGTGGCCTCTACGGCCAGTCCGCCTCTGCCTAGATCCATAACATTTTCTGCCTTACTAATGACTGAACCCTGTAAATAATAGCTTGTATGCTTATTCCCATGGGAAATGTCAAGTGCTGCATTTCGGTCATGGAAATAAGCATACAAGCTATTATTTACAGGGTTCAGTCATTAGTAGGGCAGATAATGTTATGGATCTAGGTGTCTTAATAAATCAGGATTTCAAGTCTAGTCAACAGTGCAGCATAGCTAGTAACAAAGCCAATAGGATGCTTGGGTTTATTAATAGATCTATTTCAAACAAATCTAAGAAGGTTCTTCTGCCTCTATATAGAAGTTTGGTAAGACCTCATTTGGAGTATGCTGTTCAGTTTTGGTCTCCTTATCTGAAGAAAGACATTAATTTATTGGAAAGGGTACAAAGAAGGGCTACAAGGTTAGTAAATGGGTTTTCTAATTTAGACTATGATTCCAGACTTAGAATGCTTAATATGTATAGTCTTGAGCGAAGGAGAGCCAGAGGGGACATGATTCAGTTGTTTAAATTTATTAAAATGAATGATGTTACGGGGTTAGATTTTCGCACGGAAAGCAGGACAAGGGGTCATTGTTTTAAGCTGTTTAAATCTCAGGCTAATCTTGAAATTCGAAAAAATTACTATTTTAGCAGGGTAGTGGGAATTTGGAACAGCTTACCGGAAGAGGCGGTAAAGAGCAATGGAGTAGATGGCTTTAAGAGGGCCATTGATCTTCATTGGGGTCTTTAATTTGACTAGGACCAGCCAAGTTGGGCCCAGAGCCTGCTGCTGGTCGCCACATTTGTATTTGTATTTGTATTTGTAAATGCAGCACTTGACATTTCCCAACATTTACTGCCATGCCCCACTTGTCTGCCCACTTAGTAATATGATCCAAATCCTCTTGCAGCTGATTTACTTGTTCATCATTTTCTACAACCCCCATAACTTTGACATCATCAGCAAAACAATTCATGTTTCCAGAAACATTTTCATGAATATCATTCATAAAAATAATAAACAAAAGTGGACCTAAAACTGATCCTTGGGGAACCCCACTTAAAACCTCACTCCATTTAGAATGATTACCCCTTACAACTACTCTTTGTTTCCTTCCTGTCAGCCAATTCCTAACCCAAACTAAAATTTTACCTCCAATTCCTATATCAGCTAATTTACTGAGTAGTGCAACATGCGGCACCTTATCGAAAGCTTTTTGAAAATCAATGTAAACAATATCTACACACTTTTTGTTATCTAAAGCCATGGTGACCTTGTCATAAAAATGTAATAAATTAGTAGCACACGATTTACCTTTCCTGAAACCATACTGCAAACTAGTCAACAGACTATTATTTTCTAAGAAATCCATAATCTTAATTTTAAATAAAGTTTCAAAAATTTTGCAAACCACTGAAGTAAGACTGACAGGTCTATAATTTCCTGCATTACCTCTAGACCCTTTCTTGAAGAGTGGCGTAATGTTAGCCAGTTTCCAGTCCTCTGGCACTGTCCCTGAGTTATACGAAGCATTGAAAATTTTTACAATAGTATCTACTAATTCCTCAGCACATTCAACTAGAATTTTTGGGTAAATATTATCTGGTCCCGGAGCTTTAGTTGTTTTAATTTTTTTCAAATGAAGTAAAACGTCCTCCCTAGAAAAAACAAAATCCTCAAGCTGTAGAGTAGCTTGTGTCTTACTTGTGTCAACTGTTGAGATACAGTTATCGTTAAAAACACTGGAAAAAAAGTCATTTAGAACATTAGCAATATCCCCATCATTCTGAATTAAATTTCCATGCTCATCAACCAGTGGCCCAATTTGACTATTTCGAACTTTCCCAGAATTTGCGTAAGCAAAAAACCCCTTTGGGTTCCTGTCAATATTATCTGCAAGCTTTTGTTCCAATTCTCTTTTCTGAAACCGTACCAAATACTTAAAACTACGCCTAGCCTCACAATACTGTAGCCTATCTGCGCTGTGACCAGTTTCTTTTAATCGACGAAAAGCAGCTTGCTTACGGTTTAGAGTATCCTTAGTTTCACTAGTGAACCACATGGGCCAAATTTTTGTGTTTACCCCTTTTCTCCTAAAAGGAACATAATCCCCAACTGTTTTTGCTAGTTTTTCCTTAAACTCAGTCCACTGCAGATTTACCTCGCTATTGTCCAAACCTGATGAAAAAACAGTTTTCAAACTCTGCCTGAGTGCGACAAAATCAGTATTTCTGAAATTAGGCACAATCTTAAAATTTTTGTCTTTGTGCATATCAAACTTAATTCCAAACCTAATACTGTTGTGGTCACTATCCCCAATATGCTCCCCTACACATAATGCCTGAACAGAACCTTCAACATTTCAGAAAACTAGATCCAAAACAGCATCCTGCCGTGTTCCCCCAGAAACAACTTGATCTAAGAAACAGTCACCAATTACTTTTAGAAATTCCTCTTCTTTACTATTATTGGGGTAAGAATTATTCCAATTAATGCCCGGAAAATTGAAATCCCCCATTATAATTACCGGTCCCTTACTCGACATGTCTCTAATAATACGATACATCTCTTCATCTTGACCCTGGCTTAGATTAGGTGGCCTGTAAATGTTACCCAAACGCAATTTTTTACCCTTACTGCTCATCAGTTCTAGCCAAACCATGTCAATATCATTAGGTTTGTCATTTATTGCAAATTCATTGCAAGTTAAAGTATCCCTAACATAAAACAAAACCCCACCACCTCTTTTACCTGCTCTATCTTGTCTAAACAAATTATACCCAGCAATACACAATAAATCATCATCATTTTTGGTAGCTGTAATATAATGGGCACGACGAAGTGCCGGAATAAATAATGGTAGATGACATGGAATTAATGAGGCGGAATTAACATCACAATATCTTTATTGCGACTCCATTAACACAGAAAAAGGACAAGACATCAGCACACGGTTAGAACAGTTACAGTTAAGAGGCGTTGCCAAACACATACAACAAATTACATACATAAACAAATTGCTCCATAGAGGAATACATTACAATACCCTCCTCTACAAATTTAGTCGTACAACTGGTTTTATTTTACGTTTAGGACGTTCATTAACATTTAATTTTACAGGTGATGGATTAGGAATTACAGCATCTTTGTTACAATCAATTTCATTAGACTGAGAACAAATTGGATCTGACCCTACATCATCGGTTTCCTTTTTGGGTTCTTCGGGTTCTCTATTGGCATCTTTGTTTACAATTAAATGTTCATTGACTTTTTTGCCAAAATCCACAAAATCAAACTTTGTATCACAAATACTATCTTTTTTTTCACTGATATCCTTAACTTCATTCTCACTCTTGTCAATAATTATCTGGTCCAAATGCCTTTTCCAAATTAAATCATCGTTTGTCAATTTACACATATAAACTCGATCTCCAAGTACTTCATCTATAGTACAACGAACCCAACCCTTCTTATTTGGATTTCGATAATCCCTACATAATACTCTATCCCC
>JAXGGA010022347.1:0-15121 GCA_038373865.1 Uloborus plumipes | reverse complement strand
TTAAACCCTGCTACTGTGTTCGGGTCCTTTTCGACCCAAAACAGATTTCATTTGCTTATAAATTTTCGAGTAACGTTGGTATAACGTTGTAACTTCATGAATGTGTTCATTTTCATGTGATATTACACACATATTTTTTTTGTTTTGATTGAAGTATAACCCTACTTGTCAAAAAAAAGTTTACTAATACTGTGTTCGGGTCCTTTTGGACCCATATGATAAAAAAGCATGTATCAGAGAAACAAAATCATTTTATGCTTGTTTATTTTATGCATAATTTATGAAACAATAAATAAAACATTTGTTCATTGTTTTTGTACGTTTTTTAAATATTTTTTAATGGTTATCTTCTGTTTTTCTTTCATTTATTTTTTTTTCTTCTTTTTTTTCTTTCTGAATACCATTTCTTCCTTTCTATGAATTGAAATCAGTACCAGTGAAAATGTTTCAAGGTTAACTTTCATAGAACTGCAAACTCTGCAATTATGCCTATCTGAGGGGAATTCCCTTTTACCCCCTCTCTCCGCCGCTTCCTCCGCACATATGATTCTGTACATAAATCTGTACATCTCATACAAATGTTGTACTGTTCGTATTTCCATTTTTAACACTTCTTTTCAAGCTTAAAAATTTCTAGTAAATTTCTTAAAGTGACAGCTTACATAATTTTGTTAGTTTTCTTTAGTACGAAAACTGGAATTGCTATAATATTTAAATTTTATTTATGTGTTTTCTCGGATTAAATATGTAAAATAAAATACAAAAATTGTGTGATTTATGTTTGGAAGTTTCTAATAAAATCAAATATGACAATTAAACTTGAAAAAATATAAAAAAAGCGGTGTTAGGGAATAAATTACATATGTTGGGTCCATTTGGACCCGAACACAGTATACGTATGTTCAGGACGAACACAGCAGCAGGGTTAAGGAGACCTTCTTCAACAAAGAAAATTTTTCAAATTTTAATTTTATCATTTTCTATTTTTAACCGACTTCAACAAAGGAGGAGGTTATCAATTCAAAGCGTATGTTTTTTTTTTTGTTTGTTCGCACATAACAGCTGATCTACTGAACCGATTTGGACGATTTTTTTTTATTAACCGACTTCAACAAAGGAGGAGGTTATCAATTCAAAGCGTATGTTTTTTTTTTGTTTGTTCGCACATAACAGCTGATCTACTGAACCGATTTGGACGATTTTTTTTTAAATCGATAGGAAATGGTGTAACTTAGGTACCATGTACTCATATGACGATATTTGTTTACTAGAAAAAAAGTTATTATGGAAAACAGTAAATTTCGTGTCATTTCCTCATTAAATGATTAAATTTTCAATACATTGTTGCAAAAATTTTTTGCCTCGCAACAGCAATATTAATAGTAATCATGATGAAAAATTTGAACCAAGGCTTAACTTAATCTAACATGAAACTCATTAGCGGTAACGTACGTAGTATGTGTTAAAATCTTATAAACAACGACAAGGCTTCACTAGATAGCGTTTTATACAGGCTGCTTCATTTGATCAAAATCCTTGGGATAAAAACGGATACATGTCGCCTAGCGACATCTATCGAATTTTGTGGTAACTAACATTATATACAAATCAGATAATAAAAGACAAAATTAAAATTTAATTTGTTGGCGACAATTTTACAATTTGGCATTCAATTCTATTTTATTATATTTTAACGTCATTTAATAGCTTGTTCGATTTGCTGGTTTATTCTGCATTTTAACGGCTTGTTTTAATTAGTTAGCGAATTATTTTTCATTTTAATTGATTCTAATTATAATTAAACTATGAAACGACACTGGCACCGCAGAGCGATAAATGGCGATTTTGGAACGATAGTTCCATCAAAACTTTTGATGAGTTTAGATTGTCAAATTAATTTATTTGGCGATTTTTTTACATTTTAATGGACATTTTGGAATGACTATGGCACTAATATCTTGAAAAGCACATCAAGAATTTGTTCTCCGTAAAGCTTTTGAGAATATTTCAATAACCGAGATCTTTGGTAGTATGTACGTTTCAGTTATAGGTACGTTTTTTAACTTGGCGATGTATTTTCTTACCACCTAAGCGAAGATTAAAATTTTAAGTCTGCATCGTCTTCATGGTTGCTTCTTTTCTCTTATTTTGCATTTTAATTTAAATTTCAATGATAATAATGGCTCGATATATTTATTAAACTTATTATGTTACATGCTAATGGAGCTTTTAAAGTTGATTTGGCGAGTTTTTTTTTTAAGAATTCTCACATTATTTCGCAGCTTTTTTTTCAGTTGGCCCATTATTTTACTTTCAAGTATTAAACGTATGTGTGAAATTAGAAACAAAAAAGGGAAGATTTCGGTGATTGGAAGTCTGGTTATCTTTCCCTATTGGCGTTAAATCTTTGTGGCCAATTTATGAGCGAGGGAAATACTTCCTTCGCAAACATAAACTAAAGAGCAACAAAATAAAGTAATTATCGCCAAAAATTTGGCAACCACACCAGATTCCCAATTATCGAAATATTATCAATGTGTGAAATTTAACATAAAAAGAACATTACCTTTTTCTTTTGTGTAAATGAAAACAAAATTTTACAGTTGGTCGTCGTTAAATTGTAGTTTTGTTTATTTTTTTCGTACTTGCTCTTTAGTACTTACGATTATATATGCTCATTTCGTTGTTACTAAAGACATTAATGTGCTATAAGCAAAGCCTTTGGTGACTGTGAGCCAACCAACGGGACTAACTGTAACTGTAACTAGAAGGCTTAACGGAATGTTATGTTGTGATTCGTGTGTTTGTATTATCGTGTAATAAATGTTTAACGCCATGTATTGTAATACTTCCTCGCCTCCTGGACATCAACACGAATTATACATGGTGGCAGCGTAAAATATTTAGCAACTTAAAGATCGCGAACATTTTCTGTTGTGGAAAAAAATCGTCGACAAATTTCGAAAACCGAAGTATTATAATGGCGTCCATTCAGATTGCAGCACCGGAACATTTTACGTTCTCAACACCAGGAAAATGGTCCAAATGGAAAATCCGATTCGAAAGGTACAGGATTGCTTCAGGTTTATCAAACAAATCCGGAAATAAGCAGGTAAATTCTTTAATTTACATTATGGGAGAGCAGGCAGAAGATATATTTAGTTCTTTCGGTTTGTCCGATGAAGAACAAGCTGACTTTGATACTGTTTTGGAAAGGTTCAATGATCATTTTATTGTTAAGAAAAATACTATTTTCGAACGAGCACAATTCAACAAAAGAATACAGCTTGAAGGGGAATCAGTGAATACTTTCATAACGGCTCTATATGCGTTAGCAGAACACTGTGAATATGGTGCATTGCATGATGAACTTATTCGCGACCGTATTGTAGTGGGAATACGTGATAAAAATTTGAGTGCTCAGTTGCAATTAGATGCTGATCTTACACTTACAAAAGTAACTGAAAGAGTTAGGCTTAGTGAAGTTGTTAAAGAACAACAAGCGAAGCTCAGCGGTAACGAAACTGCGTCAGTTAATGCTGTTTCGCAAAATAAAAATCAGCGATTTCAAAAACAAAAGTTCGGAAAAAATAAACAAAATGCAGAACCAGACGTAAATAAGAAATTTAATGAAAATAATTCACGATTTTTTGAAAAATGCAAGTGGTGTGGAAGACAAAAGCATGAAAAAAGGTTGTGCCCTGCTAGGGATGCCAAATGCAGAAAATGTGAAAAATTAGGACATTATGCCAATGTTTGTCTCACAAAACCCAAGAAAATCTGTTCAGAAGTCGGTTTTTTAGGAGTTATCCAACCTGGAAATAAGAACGAATCATCTATTGACTGGACTGTCATCATTCAAGTGAACAACAAGGACATTCAGTTTAAAATCGATAGCGGAGCCGACCATACCGTTTTGCCGTCAGAGGTATTCAAAGGTATGTTTCAAAATACCGAATTGAGCCCACCAGGTAAAATATTATGTGGTCCAGACAAAAGAGCACTGAAAACAATAGGAAAATTCTTTGCAAGTATTAAATTCAAAGAAAAATTCTGTTCAGAAGAAATCTATGTGATAGATAATCTTCAAACTTGTCTGCTGGGAAAACCCGCATTGTTAGCTCTTGGCCTAGGGCCGAATTTAAACTCAATTTCCCAGATTTCTGCTATGAATCCAAAAGATGTGTTTCCAGAACTTTTTGAAGGTCTTGGGGTAATGAAAGAATGTCATGTTATCAAGCTGAAGCCAGGTTCAACCCCTCTAGCAATTACCAATCCTAGACGTGTACCAATTCCTCTTTTGAAGAAAACTGAAGCTGAATTGAAGAGAATGGTAGAACAAGAAGTCATTGTTCCAGTTACAGAACCGACTGAGTGGTGTTCTCCAGTTGTGATCGTGCCTAAAAGTGATGGCAATGTCAGAATTTGCGTGGATTTAAGTGAGCTTAACAAAAATGTCAGACGTGAGCTACATCCACTTCCTAAAACCGAGTACACTTTGAATCTTCTAACTGGTGCCAACGTGTTTTCAAAACTTGATGCTAATTCAGGATTTTGGCAAATTCCATTGGACAAGAAATCATCGTATCTAACCACGTTCATCACTCCATTTGGTAGATTTAGATTCCAAAGATTGCCTTTTGGAATTTCATCTGCTCCCGAGCATTTTCAGAGAAGAATGTCTCAAATTTTAACAGACATCCCAGGAACAGTTTGCCATATGGATGATATTTTGGTATGGGGAACAACACAAACTGAGCATGACCAGAGACTCACAGAAGTTTGTAGAAGACTCAAAGACTCCGGTATGACACTCAATCCAAAGAAATGTGTGTTCTCGCAGACGTCCATTAAATTTTTAGGCCACATAATAGATAAAAAGGGAATCCATCCTGATGTGGACAAAATTGCGGCCATGGAAAGTTTTAAAGTTCCAACAAATAAAAGAGAACTGAAGCAATTACTAGGCATGGCTAATTATCTAGCAAAATTTGTTCCTAATTATGCTGATATACTTTCTCCTCTGTATTCTCTGCTAAGCAACAAAGTAAGTTTTGTATGGACATCACCACAAGAAGAAGCTTTCCAAAAATTGAAGCATATATTGTCATCTGATCCAGTTCTACAGGTTTTTGATCCAGCAAAAGAAACTATTGTTACCACAGATGCTTCCTCGTTTGGCTTAGGAGCTACACTTTGCCAAAAACAAGCAGATGGAAGAAAATCAGTAATTGCTTATGCATCAAGAACATTGACTCCAACGGAAAGTCATTACGCTCAGATTGAAAAAGAAGCCTTAGGTATTGTGTGGGGATGCGAGAAATTCCGGGACTATCTAACAGGAATGCATTTCACGTTAGAGACTGACCATAAACCACTCATTCCGATATTTTCTAAGAAAAATTTAGATGATTTGTCTCCCCGATTACAGAGAATCAAAATAAGGATGATGAAGTTTTCCTATAGCATTGTACATATCCCAGGAAAAGAATTACATGCTGCAGATGCATTGTCAAGAAACCCTCTAACAGGTCCATGTAGAAGAGAAGAACTAGAAGATGAAATTAATGCCTACATTCAGATGGTTACAGATTGCCTTCCTGCCTCATCTCACAAATTAAGAGAACTGAACGCTGCACAGCTTGAAGACACAACTTGTCAAAAGCTTACAGAATACACGCTGAAGGGATGGCCCGAAAAGAAAAAAGTTGATGCAAGCTGTGCACCTTACTGGCAGAATCGTTATGAAATTTCAATTCAAGATGGACTGCTGATGAGAGGCTGCAGAATCATTATTCCAAAGTCACATCAAGCAGAAGTGCTGAATAGAATACATGAAGGTCATTTAGGCATATCCAAATGTAGAGCTCGAGCCAGATGCTCCGTATACTGGCCGGGAATAAGCAAAGAAATTGAAGAGAAAATAAAAAATTGTAATGCTTGCATTCAAGAATCAAGTAATCGCCATCAACCCTTAATTCCAACCCGATTTCCAGAGAGACCATGGGAAGTTGTAGGTCTAGATCTATTTAAATACAAGGATGCATGGTATCTGCTAATTTCAGATTACTACTCGAGGTATCCTGAGGTTGCCAGGTTAGACAGAATGACCTCTGCTGAAATTATAAATCACTGTAAGTCAATATTTTCACGCCATGGAATCCCAGATATTGTCCGTTCTGATAATGGCCCACAGTTTGATCCAGTAAAGACCTTGGAGTTTAAGAACTTTGCCAGAAGTTATGGATTTACTCACATTTCAAGTAGCCCTAGATTTCCGCAGAGTAATGGTCTAATAGAAGCAGCAGTGAAAACGGTCAAAGCTCGCTTAAAGAAATCGAAGGACCCCTACTTGGCTTTAATGGAATATAGATCAACTCCGCTAGAAAATGGTTATAGTCCTTCCGAATTACTTATGGGTAGAAGAATCAATACTACTCTTCCTCTTGCAAAAATCCAGTTACAGCCAAAATCAGTGAACAAGGAAGTTCTTGAAGCAAAGGAGGAGAGATGGATAGAAAGCCAAAAGAAGAATTATGATAAACATCACGGAGTTCGAGATCTAGATGAATTGCGCAAAGGTCAAAGTGTGTGGATTTCTGATAGAAGAGTAACAGGAAAGGTGTTACAGAAAACACCACACCCAAGATCATACCTCATTCAGTCTGGTGGAAAAACATATAGAAGGAACAGAAAGCACTTGATTCCTGCACCAGATTTCCAGCCGGAACCTGAGCCCGAGGATGACTTTGATGGTACAGGAAACCAACACCCCTCAACTGATGTTGATACAGGATGTGCACCTGCAATGACAGCATCACACCAGTCTCCAGGATCTCACACTGCGGCTACTGGATCCTCTACAAATGCATATCCGAGTGCTTATGTCACTAGAAGAGGTAGGACAATTCGACCTCCTGAAAAACTGGATCTTTAATGTAAAGAAGGGAGATGTGCTATAAGCAAAGCCTTTGGTGACTGTGAGCCAACCAACGGGACTAACTGTAACTGTAACTAGAAGGCTTAACGGAATGTTATGTTGTGATTCGTGTGTTTGTATTATCGTGTAATAAATGTTTAACGCCATGTATTGTAATACTTCCTCGCCTCCTGGACATCAACACGAATTATACAATTAATATGTTTTGTTGTCAATCGTCTTTCCGTTGAACACCAATCGCTTCATTGCAGGGCATTCATTCTGGGGCATCAAAAGGAAATGTCCCTACGAATAGATTCGCCATTTATCGCTCTGATGGGTCAACGCTATCAAAATGAACATCTGAGCTTTTGCGTAGCAATTAAGATCGTGTGAGCAACAATAATGAAACAAAATAGTAAATAGAACAATATTATTTCATTGCTACATTTTTATTTATCGGCTGCGAATATAAGCGTATATTTTATTAATGCAGAGATGTCAAAATTGAACGCCATTGCTATATGTTGCTAATTCGAAGAAAGTAAACAATGAATGAATGTCGTATGACTGAATCATGAGTTGCGACCAACTTTACCTGAAAAGTGAATTTATTTCCCCTAAAAAGCAGTACTAATAAGGCCTTCGGCATCAATTCACTCTGTACTCCACTTCAGTTAACTATATCAATATTTTTTAACCCTTAAAGATAGGATAAACATCACTTTCTACAGCAGAAACAACATGCTAATAAATGTAAACAAACATTTGGGTGGTCCTCATTCAGCGCTCTCTAGCTGGCAAATCTTTACCATTGATATTTTGAGTAATGAAGCAGCCTGTATAAAACGCTATCTAGTGAAGCCTTGACAACGAGAAACTAGAATTGCTTTGAAATATAAATTAGTTGACAAACCGTTGATATTTAAATGGCTTTGATTAAGCTAGTACACAAATAAATACCAGAAAATAACAAAGATTGTAAGAATGAAGGCTTTCACGGCCGGAGTAAATACTAGTTACGGATTCCGGGCTGTTGTGCCGTGGTCTGGATGACTTTAATCCATACGTTTCAATCGCAACTGCGGCGATCATCTTCAGTGGGTGTCGTTGATTTATTTGGCGACTGATGCGAAATTTCGAACTGCTGCAAGATTTTAAATTGAAAACGCAGCGCCCTCTACTTTCCGGCTCGGGATTGACAGATGACTGGATGCCAAAGCTTGTTAACTTTTACTTCTTCTTCCTTCTTGTTAAAATTATTTGGGTGTTTGAAAATTTCAATGGCCTCTCTATGCAATCTGGGGAAAAAATTTGAAGTCCGTGAAATTATTTTGGCCTCATTGAATTTTATATCATGTATTCCATTACTGAAAGTGTGCTCCGCGATCGCCGACTTTTCAGTCTGACCCAGCCGGCAATTTCTCTGATGCTCTTTGATTCTTGTATTGACACTCCGTTTTGTCGTCCCGATATACACTGAAGTGACAAAAGTCATGGGATACCTCTTAATATTGTGTCGGCCCTCCTTTTGCCCGGCGAAGTGCAACAACTCGACGTGGCATGGACTCAACAAGTCGTTGGAAGTCTTCTGCAGGAATATTGAGCCATGCTGTCTCGATAGACGTCCATAATTGTGAAAGCGTTGATGGGGCAGGATTTTGGGCACGAACAGACCTCTCGATGGTGTCCCATAAATGCTCAATGGGATTCATGTCGGGCGATCTAGGTGGCCAAATCATTCGTTGGAATTGTCCAGAATTTTCTTCAAACCAATTGCGAACAGTTGTGGCCCGGTGACATGGCGCATTGTCATCCATAAAAATCCCATCGTTGTTTGGGTACATGAAGTCCATGAATGGCTGCAAGTGATCTCCAAGTAGCTGCACATAAGCATTTCCAGTCAATGTTCGGTCCAGTCGCACTAGAGGACCAAGTCCATGCCATGAAAAAACAGCCCACACCATTACGGAGCCACCACCAGCTTGAACAGTGCCTTGCTGACAGTTTGGGTCCATGGCTTCGTGGGGTCTGCGCCACACTCGAACCCTACCATCGGCTCTTACCAGCTGAAATCGTGACTCATCGGACCAGGCCACGGTTTTCCATTCATCTAGGGACCAACCGATATGCTCACGTGCCCACGAGAGTCGCTGCAAGCGATGTCGTTCTGTCAGTAAAGGCCCTCGAGTCGGTCTTCTGCTGGAATAGCCCAAGAAATCCAAATTTCTCCGCACAGTTCTAGCAGACACGTCCATTGTACGTCCCACATTGATTTCTACGGTGATTTGACGCAGTGTTGCTTGTCTGTTAGAATTTACGACTCTTTGCAGACGTCGCCGGTCTCGATCTTTAAGTGCAGGCGGTCGACCACTGCGCTGTCCATGGTGGGATGTTATGCCTGAAATTTCATACTCTCGGCACACTCTTGACACAGTGGATCTGGGAATGTTGAATTCTCTAACGATTTCCGAAATGGCATGACCCATGCGTCTAGCTCCAACTAACATTCCGCGTTCAAAGTCTGTTAATTCACGTCGTGCGGTCATCATCACGTTAAAACCTCTTCACATGAATAACTTGAACAGAAATGAAAGCTCTGTAAAAGCACTGCGCATTTATACCTGTTCTATGCGATGCTACTGCCATCTGAAAATTTGCATATTGCTATCCCATGACTTTTGTCACTTCAGTGTAAACTAACCCACAGGAACAGGGGATCTTATAAACTCCTGCGGCGGACAACGGGTCTCTAGCATCTTTCACTGAACGCAGCAGGTCGCTGACTCTATTGGAGGGCTTGAAAACCGTCTTAATATTATGTCGACGTAAAAGTCTTTCAATTCGGTCTGTGACGTCCTCAACGTAGGGAAGGTAGGCTATGGACTTGACCGGTTCCCACCCCAAGACTGAAAGAAAGACGCCTAAAGAAGAACCGGTCAAGTCCATAGCCTACCTTCCCTACGTTGAGGACGTCACAGACCGAATTGAAAGACTTTTACGTCGACATAATATTAAAACGGTTTTCAAGCCCTCCAATAGAGTCAGCGACCTGCTGCGTTCAGTGAAAGATGCTAGAGACCCGTTGTCCGCCGCAGGAGTTTATAAGATCCCCTGTTCCTGTGGGTTAGTTTATATCGGGACGACAAAACGGAGTGTCAATACAAGAATCAAAGAGCATCAGAGAAATTGCCGGCTGGGTCAGACTGAAAAGTCGGCGATCGCGGAGCACACTTTCAGTAATGGAATACATGATATAAAATTCAATGAGGCCAAAATAATTTCACGGACTTCAAATTTTTTCCCCAGATTGCATAGAGAGGCCATTGAAATTTTCAAACACCCAAATAATTTTAACAAGAAGGAAGAAGAAGTAAAAGTTAACAAGCTTTGGCATCCAGTCATCTGTCAATCCCGAGCCGGAAAGTAGAGGGCGCTGCGTTTTCAATTTAAAATCTTGCAGCAGTTCGAAATTTCGCATCAGTCGCCAAATAAATCAACGACACCCACTGAAGATGATCGCCGCAGTTGCGATTGAAACGTATGGATTAAAGTCATCCAGACCACGGCACAACAGCCCGGAATCCGTAACTAGTATAACAAAGATTATTTTTTAGTGTCAATCGTTTATAATTTCAGACGCGTTGATAGTTTCTTCCTTTTTTTCAGTTTATTTTATGGAGCATTTACTTAAGAAAATTAGGTTAAGTTCCGTAATGGAAACATTACCTTATTTCATAAGTACACTTACACTAAAAAGAATAAAATAAAATAATTTTGGAAAAAAATAGAACCGACTTCAGTTGGAAATTGCTCTAAAAAGTAAAAAATATTTTTTTTCTTTGAACACCATCGAAACTACTTTTAAACATAAGCTTTGAAGTCGGCGCAAAAACGATAGGTCAAATGATATTTAACCATATTTTGCCAACATTTTTCGGAGAAACCATTAAAAATTAAAAGCAGAATATTTGTACCATTACACGAATGTGTGGTAATGAATGAAATGTATGCGAATGCTTTTAAAGAACCTGGATCCATTAAAATGTACATAGTTGAATTATAGTTGCGTATGATTCTATACATTGTTTTTGCGCCGACTTCAAAACTTATGTTTAAAAGTAGTTTCGATGGTGTTCAAAGAAAAAAATTATTTTTTACTTTTTAGAGCAATTTCCAACTGAAGTCGGTTCTATTTTTTTCCAAAATTATTTTATCATCAAAACGCTTTACTTCTCAGCAATAATCATAATGATGACAAAAAATATTCCTTAATGATTTATTTTTGTCATCTGAAATTAGTTTTGATGTCAGAAGTTCGAAACATTTACTTGTCTTAGCTACATTTTATGGGGTACTATGCCCCCTCCTCTCGGCTCGGTCCCCCCTGAAATGATTTGCCTGTGTACGCCGCTGGTGGGGTCCATACCAGATTTTTTGTAATAACTTTTTAAAACTAAGTTTTTTAGAAAGAAATTATAGCCGATCCTGATTCCTGTTAATGTAGAGTGAAAAAAGATTAAAATCGGTCCAGTAGTTTTGAAGATTATCCCGGACATACATACAAAAGTAATCATTTATGTATATAGAAGATTAGAAATAAAACTGCATGCCAAGCTATAAAACAGTCATACAAAATTAACTTTTAAAATATCGTCTGTTAAAAAAAATGCAGCAATGATAAGAAACAGAATTTTAACATGAAAACAAGAAGGGTCCATCCGCGTAGGCTACGGTAGTGCAATTAACGAAACAACGAGACTATAAGAGCAAGCGGAAATGCGGATTGATACATATTTCGATTTTCTTTATTGTTAAATCACAAAAGATATGAAGTAAGTATATTATAACTTACTAGCTTAATACCCGGTGTTGCCCGGGTGCTTATTAATACAACATAGAATTCAGGGAAAAAAAGTTTGAAAGAGTTCTATTCATATGGGTATAAAATAATTTGCATCAATCTGTCTCTTAGGTACAAACTTTGAAAAAAACTAAAATATTACAGAAAGTTAAACGTTTACAGAAAAATAGTCTTATCAAAAGGTGAAAATTAAAGATAAATGTTGTCTGTGCTTTGCCGCGTCCACTGGCATGAAATATATGCACATGGAAGTGAAAAAATTGCATCAATTTCACCCGTCAAATTTAAAATATTAACTTTTCTCAATTAATTGTTCCCACCTACAAAGTAAAAATTATTATAACTCAGAAATAAATCTATTTCTCGTTCTGAAGGCTTATCTCCATTACAGACGCAACTGTCGTCGCATTGCAAATTTTAAATTCAAATCCGTGGTTCTTTTTATTAAGGCCCCTATATATACGCCTAGGTCTATATAGCGGCTCTATTTTTTATAAAGTCTACATGAATTATGATTGTTTTTTACTTATTTCAATGCAAAAAGGAAATAGGTGAGCCTTAAATTGAAAATTCATTACTTTAATCGTAATCATTGTTGGAAAATACACATATTTAAAAATCTTAAATTTCATCAATTTGAATGCTAAAAGGCCTATCTCGATTACAATATAAATAGGCTAGATTCCTATAAAAGGGTCATTTTTTGACAAAAAATTTAAATTTGAGCTTTTTAGATTTTTTAAAATTTCAAGACTCCGCCTATGAGAATTCTAGGGCATCAAGGAACCTCTGTGTCAAGTTTGATGAAAATCTGACGCAAACTGTGGATTTGTATAGAGAACAAGTATATATACATACACTCATTTTTATAGATATAGATTAATATATTTTGCAACATGAAATCATATGGAAAAGAAAAATTACGGTAGAAAAACTGTTCATTGAAGTTTTAATTTACGAATATTTTGTGCAATAGCGCCACCTAGGGACAATTTTTGTTGTGAATGACCTAACATGTTAAGGAATATAGTCCCTATTTCAGTTACTAATTAAAACTTAATGAGACAAGCTCTGCTTGGGAACATTGGATTTTTCGATTGAGTACATCACTATTAATAGATTTCAAGTAAGTTCCCGTAGCCCCTAAGATTGGTAAACGAACTTGAACGATATCTGTGCGTGGCCCACAGACTACTGAGGGCCAAAAACCGCATAAAAAACATATAATAATTCGGTTTTTAACTGTCCTTATGCCAAAATCCACATATGTTTTTAATTGTCCTTGGGCCAAAAGCGGCATAAAAAGCGCATATTGATTATGTTTTTAACTGTCGGTTTTAAAAAAAAGAGGTTTGTAAAATCGTTTTTTTTTTCTTAAGTTCTAAGTATTTATTTAGATAAACTTGAGAAACATTTTTAAGCCCTTGGTTGCAATTACGCATTTAAAACAGCCGTAATTTGTTTTAAAAAACACAACCTTATTTTGACTAGGCATCATCATCACAACCTTATTTAAACGATGCGCACCGTAAAATCACACCAATGGGCCGTGGTAGAGTCGCTATATAGACAGGCCGACGCATCAAGCTTAAGTTTCACCACTTTGGATCCAACTCATTTACTTTTACTTTCATTTTTCATTGTTACGAAGCTAGGGTTGCCAGAGCAAAGTTCCGGGACATTTCCAAGCTTTGTTAAATTCACGTGAAAAGTTACCAAAAAGCTATAACTCGCCAGAAAAGACAACCCTCAAACACGCGCTGGATCCAAAGTGGTCAAACTTAAACTTGATGGGTCGGCTCGCCTATATCAAACTTGATGCGTCAGCCTTAGGCCGTGGTAGCCCGATCGGGGAGACTTCGTACTCGTAACCGGAGGGGCCCGAGTTTGATCCCAGCCGATCAAACATCCACCGTCTTCATTAATGGTGGCTGGGGACGTTAAAAATGCTCGTGGTCACAAAGTCCTCTAAGTGAAACAATCCCTCTGGAGGTGCTGGGCCAAGGGTTTACTCGACCCTTGGTCTGATTCAAAAAGAACAAAGCGCTCTTCAGGGCCCCATCCAGGTCAAACCATGCGTTGTGGTATGTACGAAGGGACCTTGGAGTGTGAAGTGAAGTGTAAGTCAAAACCAACTGAAACCATATACTTACTGGAGAACAAGGACTCTGCATCCATTCTCATCAACCCCTCCCGCGACTTCGGCGCCAAATGAAATGAAATTAAAATCACACCGCAACTTATTTTGAACGATCTCTTTAACATTATTCAACAAGAAGTTCTGTCAAGAACTAAACGAGCCTACTTTCCCGTACATCGACATCGGCATTCTAGCATCTAATCAATATTCTCTTGAATATCTGAAACTGAAAATTATGTCAAACATACCTTTATAGCACTTAAAGCTGATTTCTAAAAGCAAAATTTACCCCTCTCATCAGATGAAATGGACACGTAAAAAGTAAATAAACGAGTAAATAAAGTTTTGTCGCACCTTTTAAAGAATGTAACTGTTATAGTTCTTCCGTAGAAAAATTTCACAATCGTTTTCAAAAGAAAAAAAATAATAAATAAAATAAAAGTAAAAAGAACATCAAAACACATTTTGTCAAAGAAAGAAAAAAACCTCGTTCGTTAATAAAATGTCTCGAATTTTATTTTTAATCCGTTGCCAGTTGTTAAATATAAGTAAAGAATAAAATGCTCTAGTGAATGAACAATTTTTGTAATCAAAAAAAAAATATCGTCTGCCAAAAAAAAATAAATAAATAAATAAAAATAATAATAATTAATTAAACAAAAAAAATGAATAAATAAACAAAAAATCGTCTGCCCAGTCAGTCATTTTTTTCTGAGCCTGCATTTCCGCCATGTTTGCGGAGTCGGAGTCGGAATCAGAGGCCTCACAGAAGATTTTTCAGAAAAGTACTTAACATACATTTTTTATCAAAACCGTTTTCTTACAAAGTTAGTTTGAAGGAAATCCGCCTTTAAGTTCAGAATCAACATTCAATTTAAATTTCCCAGTAGGCGCTCAGGTTAAAAAATTTTCTGAACGGTTCATCATTGAACGAAAAATGGTTCAAATTGAAAAGTGAAATATGAGAATGAGTCTCTCCGAGATCTTTCGAACAAAAAAAGTTTATTCAATTCAGACGGTTCACTTAAAAATTACACTGTTCGACAAAAAAAAAACCTTGAAAATGCTTCTGGTATTTTGAAGGCTGATTCTTATGTAAAATGACCCACTGAATCCGAATATGACCCCCGTTTTCCCCCATCACGTCCCATTTTTTTTTAAAACGCCCCCCTTTTTTTTTTCATTTTTCCTTAGTTTC
>JAXGGA010022346.1:0-15122 GCA_038373865.1 Uloborus plumipes | reverse complement strand
CATAAAAAAACATCCTTTTAGTTTTTGCCTGAGCAATAAATGCTGTGTATTTTTCTTAGATTTGTATAGTTAACGCGTAAGTCCTATGTTCAGTTATATTTAAGAGTTGACTATTTATTTTCATCCACTCAAAGTATTGGTTTGTTTAATTAAAATATGTTTTTTTTTTCTTATCTGAATTTATAACATGAAATAATAACAGACCATTTCATTCAATGTCGGAACCTCTTCAATAATAAAATAAAGTGACTGCACACATGTAAAACAAATGAGTGAGCATGTTAGAGAGCAAATACAAATCTTAATAAATAATTGAATATAATGAGACTCGTGAAAGCAAAAACTAAAAGAAATTCTCGTGAAACGTTTTCTCCCAAGCTGAATCGTTTATTTCAAAAACCTTTTTTTTTTTTTTTTTTTTTTTTTTTTTTTTTTTTTTTTTTTCAAAATCGAGTTATTAGTACCTGTACTTTTTAGGCGCATTTTAGTACAGATAGACATTAAAATCGAAGTTTTTATATAGTATTAAAGCAACACGTTAACTTTCGGCTTTATGCAAAAAACAGTCAATCGACATCGCTTATCTAGTTTTTGCACTAAACTAGATTTTTTTCAAAGCATCACCTACTATATCGCTGGTATTACTGGCCTATATTGATTTTTTTCAGAGCAGAATTCTTAATACTTATTTTGAAGGTCAGTAAAACAAATCGTTTTATTAGCCATAGAACCACATCTGAAAAAAAAAAATGCTTTCTAACGTGGTGGTCGCGGTTTTAAAATAAATAAATTAATTAATAATAATAACCAACTCAAATGAAATCTCAGAAAGAAGTGTTCCAAAACGACAGAAAGAGATGTTTTTAAAAATAACTACACTGATGAACAATTTTTTTTAATCTTTATTTACGATCAAAGTAGTCCAGAAAGGAGTCCACCCCATTTTGGTGGATTAGTACAGTAAACATTTTCACTACTCCTGAAAAATGGAAATATCCCAGAACTTCCTACTTAAAAGGCGCATTCCACAGAAAAAGCTAGTTTTTATTTATTTTTTTACTGTTATTATTATTTTCTAGCACCTTATACTCGTATTTTATCAACTCTTGATTTATGTTTTGGTTTGACTTACTTATTTTGCAGTAGTCATTATAAGTTCTTATGAATGTAAATAAAATTCAGAATTTAAAAATCTTAAACCGTTACTGGTTGAATATGAATAGTTCTTTACCAACATTCAGCATTGGTTCACCACTAATAAGAGAATAGCACCTTTGAAGTTTTTAGGAAAGTGTTTTCCCGGCCAACTTTCCCCTTTTGTGAAAGAAATCTTAGTCTTGATAGGATATTCGTGGTATTTGAGTTTCATTGCTTTTAGGATGATTGGCCACTCTGATCATCCAGTAATCATAAGAAAAAGGGAAATAAATAAGGAAATCTAGAAAGATTTAAAAAAAAAAAAAAAAAATTGAACTACACTGTAAAAATGAATGTTGTTTTTACAGTCTAATCAACAGCAGCATAATCTCATCGGTCAATGATCGGCCATTCATCGAAACCTGATTGAATTCTCATCGGCCGATGATCGGATTCGATGAGTTCTCATCGGGAATTGCACCAATATGTCTCATCGGCCAAACAGAATCCGAGCAGCAAAATTCGATGAGTTTTGCTCGAAATACGATGATATTTGGAGCAATTTTAGAGCAGTGCAGTCCCATGCCAATGAATTTAGGATCATTTTTGGATGCTCGGCTTATTTTCATCGGGAAAATTGATCGGAAGGATATCGCTTTCCGATGAAAAGTAACTGATCGAAAAGCGTTCTCGGATACTGATCGGAACGATGTCATCGTGCGTTAGGGGATTAGTTTACGAGGAGTTCGATGAGCGGCCGAGCAAAATCCGATGAGTTGATGCTACTTGGGATACAGCTAATTTGATAGTATTAAACTGTAAACATTGCTAATTTTACCGTAATAAACTTCAAAACTGCTAATTTCACAGTTTATCACCGTGCATTTTAGTTTTAAGCTGGAACCTACCAGTAGTATACTGTTGTTTTAACAGTATAATACAGCTAAATTTTACGGCAATAAACTGTAAAATTTCTAACTTTACAGTAAGAAACTAAAATTGCTATTTTCAGTTTATTACTGTGCATTTAACAGTTTTAAATTGGAACCTCGGTTGCCAGTATTACAGTGTAAAAACAAAAGTTCGTTTTTTGTAGTATATAAGAGCATTAATTGACATTTGACATTGTTTTCACTTTATAAAATAACAACAGGTAATCATGAAAACATGTTTAAAACATCACGTACCTAGCAAGTAAATAACCATAAGAATAAGCGTACCATGATTTATACTCACTTATCCCGATTAAACTTTCCCCGTATCAATCCAGCGCTAATAAAATAGCGCCCGAAATTAACTTAAAGAATCATGAAGTGAAAGGAAGTTGTAACCGAGTCAGGAGTTGACGCCCTTTGGCCGTTCACTGAAGCAGAGTCACGTGTCTCGAGAATAAAGTTCCAGCGCTGACAACACCACTTTAACAGCTCTGTCGTTAGAGCCGCGATACTCCTTGAATGTTAAAAGAAGCTGCCATCTTTGTTTCCCGGGAAGTTCTTTCATGTCAATGTATTTTAAGAAAGGATGGGATACAAGCATACAAATGCGGTGCCGCATTTTCTGTGTGTACAGCGTGCTTTTTAATCTAAAGATGGGAATAATGGTTCCTTGCGAGATACTGTCAAGGATTTATTTATTTCAGAAGAAAAAATCATTATTCTTAGTTTATTCAAGACAGACGTCTTGTAATTGTAACGTAAGAATCCGTTTTTAAATTCTAATACTCGTTACGCATGTGCGTTTAGTTTTTTACTAAGATAGAATCGTATTTTTTGCACTCTATAGAAACAAAATCTTGAAAACATTTCGTAAAAAAAAAAGTATTTTATGCTTTATTAAGTAGTGTAGAATCGCAAAGAACAATATCAATAAATAATCTTACTTAAGTGCTTTCAGGGACATTTTCCACCCCTTTTGGATTCGAACTCTTTGTCTTAGTAGGATGTTTGTGGGATTTCGGGGGTTGGGTACTCCACTGTTTTTTAGTCGGATTGAGCCCTCTGAACATCTAATCACAGAAAAAATAGAAGTAAATTAATTACGAAATGTAAAAAGAGAAAACATGAAACAAAGTGAACAAAATTATGACAAGATAAGCTCGTTTTATGTGCACTAGAGGTCGCACTTATACCTTCTTAACGAGTACTTGTGCAAAAAACAATAATATTCACATTTTTCTGTGTATTTTAACAACAATTATTTACGAATGGAATGAAAATCAATTTTCTGTAAAGTTGTTACTGGCAAATTTGATCCGTGCCTTTTAGATGAGTACACGTGTAATTTAACAAAATTGTATCTTTTTATCTTTTAGCAATACAAGGAAAAGGAACAATTTTTCTGTACAATACTTATCACGATAATTGATTCATAGCAATTAAAGGAGTACTTCTGTACTTTAACATAAATTATCACTGGGGGGGTGTTCTAATTTATCGCTTGTTTCAGAGTTAGATAGCTACTTTTGCAGGTAATATTAATAATTTTTAACTAATTCTCAAACCTTTCAAGAGATATAGTAAGTACTTACGTTGTTAAAGTGTACAGTTTTAAATTTATTTTTATTTGCATGAAGATAAAAAGTAGTTAATTTATTTGCTTTAAAGAACCATCGCATTTTACTCATAAAACCTTTTTTTTCCTTTTTTTGTAGAGAATAAGTGACGGATAAAAGCAAAAAGTAAGCAATAGTATAAGTTTTTTCAATAAATGCTATCTATTTCACGTGCTGTTCAGTAAAATAGCTTAAATAAGCCTTTAAATGATAACACATATTTATACTAGCAAACTTTGATCATTTTAAACTAATCTATCAATTTATTAATTAAAAATATATTCGCATATTGTCTGATGGTGTTAATAACACTATATGTTGGTAACGTAATGAAAAATGCAAAAATTGAATTTTGCGACTTTTTTTTCACTATTACTGCGTTACTCAGAGCTTTCTTTAATGTACGTTTAACTTTTTTAAACTGAGGTTTCCATGAGAAATCAGTAAAACCTTCTTTTTGATTTTTTCTGCTGTAACAGTTTTCTAAATGATGTTCTCAGTGAGTATTTTTTCTTAATAAATCTGTAATAAACTACATATTACTAACACGTTTGCTCATAAACTTATTGTCAGGATTTGAACGATGTTATATCTGTTTTTGTGGGGATCTTGAACATCTTTCATTTTAGAACAAAATAAAACTTTTAGCTCTTATCTTGAAATTTATCGTTATTTCTGACGCCAGTGCATATAAACATCTCTTCTCAAACGCAGTGCACAAAGAAAGGTTTTAAAAAATAATTTAGAGTGACTGTCTGAATTAAAAATGTCGTTTTTGAAAAAAAAAATTGATTTTCTTTTTGTGGCTTGAAATTAAATTTTAATTTTTTAGCTTTAAAAAACAGTTTGAATTTTGCTTATATCTTGCTTAGAATCGAACCCGCAAACATTTTAATATTAAATGCCTTCAAATTTCAGTAAGCCAAGTGCTAAAAACCTCTGAAAGAAAGTATTCTCGTTTTCCAAATTACATGCTCAACATTGTGAAGAAAGTTTATTTTTAGCTCTTTTATAAGATAATTACTAGATAAGTTACTTCCATTGATTGTGTGATTGATTGGAATCAACTGATTGAGTTAATTGATTGAGTGAGTGAAATGCAAAGCACCAGCGAATCTTCCGATAGTGTTATTTGGCAAGAATGCCAAAATAAATCTTTGTTTCCTTGAAAAGGAGGAAATTGGGAGCGTATGATTCATTAATGCAGTTTAAGTAAAGGTATAAAGACTGTTCAAAAGTCCTAAATAAATAGAAAATAAAAATTCGCGGGTACTTCAGTGTAAAAGATACCAACAGTTGGACAGCCCCCAAATGAGTAACTGAAAGCACCATGCAACTCCTATTGCACATTGCAAAAATGAACTGTTGTTTTTACAGTACGACTATGGCAACCGAGGTTCCAATTTAAAACTGCAAAATGCACAGTAATAAACTGTAAAACTAGTAATTTTACAGTTTCTTACGATAAAGTTGAAAATTTTACAGTTTATTGCCGTAAAATTTAACAGTATTATACTGTAAAAACAACAGTACAATACTGGCAGCAGAGGTTCCAGTTTAAAACTGTAAAATGAGAGGTAATAAACAGTTGAATTAGCGATTTTACCGTTTATTACTGTAAATTAGCCATTTTACAGTTTATTCCTATAAAATTAGCTGTATTATACTGTAAAAGCAACATTCATCATTTACAGTGCACAAAATCGCAAAAAAAAACCTCAGAAGCAATTAGGAAACAAATAGTACTGTTTTAAATAATTCACATGGTGAACTTTATAAATCAATAGCAATTTGATACTTTATGTGTGACCTAATAGGTAAGATGTGGATTTTAATTGCATTTCCAGCTGTTTTTTTAAATTGAATTTTGAAGCAACATTGATTGAGAGCAAAACACTATAGCTCAAAACGTTATGCTTGCCCTGAAAATGTTTGGAAACATTCCCTTAAATTAAGTTAATGAATAACCAATTATGGCGATTATATAGTATGGCTTTATTTAGTGACTTTTTGTGAGTAGAATGTTGAAATTCATTAAACATTATCAAAATCTTAATTTTAACGATTTTTTTAGTTTTATGTTTATAGTTCTGAGCAAAGGGTCATTCCCTGTAATGGATGTAACTAATGCTAGTGAGATTGATAGAACAAAAACATCTTGATTTGAATTTGAGATTTGATGTTTTTCAAAAGTGCCGTTTTATTGCTATTTTCCCGTATGTTTTCCCGCCCAAAGCAAAAAGTTTTAAGTTATGCTGCTATGTTTGGTGCTGATCCTATTTTCAACCAAATTTCGTGATGTATGGCATTTAAGAATTTCTTTTTTAAAATTATTTCAAAGAATCCACTTTGAAGGGCAATAACTTAAAAAGTTTAGGCAATAATGTTTAGGCTTATAAAGTTTAGGTAATAACTTTAAAAAAATTTTCCCCACACCTTATGTCAGGAAAAATACTAATTGAAAATATTAAACATGCATTAAAATAATGAATACAATCATGCATTAAGAACATGAGAGAGTAGTACTTTTTACTTCTAACAATTTTGATAAATTAAGCATTGTCGGTGGCTGCAACTGGTTTTCAGAAACTTACTAATTTAACTGAAAAAAAAATTATCAAAATTTTTCTTGTTTGAATAAAAATATTTAAAAAAACAAACAAAAACTGCGTGCACAATAGGATCATTATATTGGATGAAGAAAAATAACCAAATTTTGGATTAAATAATGCACCAGGGCCATCACATAGGTCTATTTTATTTAATAAAAATAACAAAATCATTCATAAAAAATACTTTCCTGTACGAAAACGTGGATAGAGTTTCGTGAATACCTAGAAAAGCTGAAGAAGATTCCCAAAATCCGACATGGAATTCGCGTCACATACACCAAAACAAAATGGAATTTATTCCTGTCAGTACTTCCCATCATTTAAGAAAATAAAATTCGCAATGAAAAAATATACATTTTATAGCCGGAGAGATTTATAGTGGCAGCTGCGAGCGAAGTAGGGAAGAAAAAAAAATCTTTTATGGTTGGCGGAGTTCGGTGCGGTTTTTGAAATATGATTAAGTCATGCAAATCCCGGCTACTCTTCGGTGATCGATGTCTCTTGAGTCATTTCCGAAATATAAAGAACAAAGAAGTTTAAGGGAGAAATGTACTGACTCGCATCATGTATGCAAAAAATGAAATATTGTGGAAATGTTGCTACATGCACTCTCTCCAAAAAGAGGCCTAAAATGATTTTTTTTCTGAGTTTGTGTTTTTAGATATGACTATAAAAGTAAAAGGAATCAAATATTTCAAGTTGAAAACACAAATCTCACTTAAGAATGGACCTGTGAGGGTAGTGGACTAAGAGAAAAAATTCAGTTTATAACTCCACTATGTATGGGAGGAATTCAAACATTGAGCTGTTGTTGTTGTCTAGTGCCAACTACGCTGGCAGTTTAGGGTTCGCTGATTCACTTTGCCAGCTGTACTGCAATTTAGTATGAAGTACGACTTCCACAGATGCCATAGAGACCCATTTATATAATAGGCAATCATTCACAGTACAACAACGCATTCACGCAAAGGAAGGACAAGAACAGGAGAAAGAAAGTACATCTATGTCAAAGCTGGGATTCGAGCCCAAGAGAGAAAGCTTTCCATTCTTCAACACTGAAGATCGCTATCAAAATTTTCAGCAAGTATTGCAAAACGTTTCACGTAACAAACCATCTTGTTCAATGGCAAAAGACCGCTTCTTTCATCAGTCCGAACTGAGCAGATCAAGAACTCAAAAAATGCATAGAAAAACGCTTTACAGAATAAAATATGTGCTTTACTGTGATAAGAGTGATTCTTTTACCAGTATTTCTTTTGATGCCAGATTTCTTGACCAGATTTCTTTTTATGCTTGGGCAAAAAAAAAAAAAAAAAAAAACCCTCCGCGTTCATTCTTCTCTTATTAGGAAATCATGAATTCAACAGATGAAAATCTGATGGTAATATTGAGTAAGAAGTTTTAAAGGTAACTATTATTTGTAAATTCTGCAAAAAAATGGAACAACTTAAAATTCCGTGATTTTGTTGATTTAGAGAGAATGCACAGAAATTTTATTACCTAACTCATTATCATTTCTGTCCTTATTATATGTGCCATTTCCATGAATGAAGTTATCATCTGTGCTATTAGCAGCTGTATGTGCTACCATTATATATATTTTGGAATTTAGAAGTGAAAATGTGATGATCATGTCCAATAAAAAATTTATTAATTTAAAACAAGAATCATTTATGATTTTTGAAGAAAAAAAATGCACAGTTTCAAATCACATAATTTTGTAAGTCAGACAGAAGTAACTAGATTTTCACAAACATTTGCTTTTAATACCTAACTATGTCATTATAAATTATGTCGTGATCATTAGCGCTTATGCAGTTATCGTGAAGCTAATAATAGACGTATGTGTTAGCATATATCTGTGTACGTATTGTCTGTTTCTTTGCATAACTACTAAAAAATGTTCCTTAATATGAGGGGAACGTTTAAGTGAAGATTATTTTCTCGAGACTTTTCTATGAGAAAATGCTAATTGCGTAGGAGTTAGTGAGCGCCGTAGAATTATTGCAAAAGTATGAGCGTTAAATGTACTTACACAAATAAAGTTAAACACATAGTTGTGTTTGTGTGAGACACCATTACGTGTGTTAAACGTCATGCGGTCAAATGATTTCCGTCTTTTTTCAAATATGTTGTTAAATATCAAAATTTCTTAAACCGTTATAAAACATGTACAACAATTTTCTTTAATTTACGTGAAAAGCAAAATTCTTCGAAACCTTTGTTTCTGCACTTATTTAGCAATCAATAATTTATTTTCTAACATTAAAAATTTTGCCAACTTTTTTTGAAAATTTGAAAAATTTAAGAAAATTTCAATTTTTTAAAAACCCTAAGCTTTTTTTGTTTTTGCACTTATTTAAAAATTTCTTTTTGATAAATGATAACAAGAATTACCTCTCAAAATATGTGCATTCATTTTCTTACATATTGCTTTGAAAATATTTTGTGACCTATAATGTAAAAAATTACGACAACATTTTGTTTTAAAACGTTTAACAAGCTCTAAAAGTTTTTGTTATTTATAAAATGCTTATTCAATGCAGAGTTTCGTTAAACATATTATCCTGAGTACAAAAAATATTGCTTTAAAGTTGTACCTTTGATAGAAAAAAATCCTTAGCGTTTCCAGTTACATGGAAATACTAAAAACTGATCATCGATAAAACGCACTTTAAAGTTTTGCTTTTTCTGTAGAACACATTACTGCATGCCCTAAATTCACTCATAACTTTTTAAATTATTAAGCTAGTAGAGCAATGCTATTTTTTCGAAGGGTTTTAAATAACTTTTACTTTTGAAAGAAACAATAAAACATTTTTTGGTCGTTTCGTCATTTTTGAGGTACTGTAACCCTTAACTATAAAAATTGTGAGGATTTTTACTTGCTCTGATTCACAAAGCTCTAGTAGGTATACAGTTACTTTCCATCAATATGTATCAAAAAAGTAAAACTTTAATAATAAAAAAAATGAATACTGCTTTAGTTTTTGTTTTCCTTATTATTTACAACAAAATTTGTTGATATTTTCAAAACCTTTTTTTGTTTTTCATGTATTTGTAAGTTTTAGTAAAAATATAAGTTTCTTTCTCTTACCGATTTTTAAAGACTATATTGCTAAAACAAAAACAAACGAAACTTAAATAATAAAATACATGTTTTTAAAAGTGAGTTCTTTAAAATTGAGAATGTATGTCGTTTGTTTTCTGTAATTTTTCAGAGAATAGTACTCACATATCTACGAAATAAGAATAAAAAGCAGGTATTTCTCGTAATTATGCAGTTCATTTTGATTAGTTTTGAATCATTGTAGAGAGGAAGGCTGTTAAATATGTCAGATTGATTCAGAACTGTTTATTTTATTTAATTATTTGTTTATTTGCTTATTTGTTTATTTACTTATTTGTTTATTTACTTATTTGTTTATTTACTTATTTGTTTATTTATTTTTTTTACAGAAACTCTTACAACGGGAACTATAGTATTTCTTCACTTATTTCTCCGCATTTAGGGGCAAACGTACCTACGTGAAGTTATATTTTTATGTTCTAAAAATATATTATACGTTTTCTATCAAAAACATAATTTTCAAAATGCTTTTTAAATTAGTGTCCAAAAGCACGAATTTCTTTTATAAAAGTAATAGCTCTACAAATATCAATAGTTTAGAGTACAGACTCGTCATTTAGGAATTAGGGGCAGGATCGATTCCCCCCCCCCCACCTCGGCTTTGAGAAATCAATGTATTTAGATATAGGGGGCTGGTTTTTGTTGTTTTCCGATTAAAATGCATTTTGTTTGCGACCTTGTGCCTCCCCCCTCCCCTGGAAAACCTTGAAATGACGGCCGTGTTGGAGAATATAAAAAGAGCAATAGAATAAAAGAAAAAACTCACATAAATGTGCTGTTTTAATTTATTTTAGTAGAATTGTAACCTATAACCAGAACCTATAACCCTTAATTTTTTTATACTATCTACATTAGAAATAGAAGAAAATCAAAAAGTCAAAATTAACCTATTTATGCCCAAGTTTTTTTAGCAATTTTTTTCAATTTTGATCTACTTTAAACTAACTTGGAATGGTTTACATACATTTTAGGCTTAAAATAGTTCGCCGCAGCCATATTTATTAAGTTATTTAACGTCCTGTTCACGGGATATTTTTCAGATATGTGAGTAAAATACAGCCTCACTAGACTTTACTTTTGCAAAGTAACATTACAGTAAACATCTGTGATCATAAGCAAATCATTTCAAAATAGTTTAATTTTATGAAAAATGAGTTCGCAAAAAAAAAAAAAAAACTTACTTTCTGTGGCTACCTATGCAGGATCGTTGCTTGACTGATTTGTCTGAAAATAACTGTCAATAAATAAACTCTGATGTCCAACTAGTGGTCCTATCTGATTTTCTCAAGAAGGACTATTTAACTTGTGAAAAACAGCTTTAGTAAAATGATATGCCCATTACAGGTTTTTGTATGCAGTAACTAACAAGCGTACCGTTTTTAGGCTACTGGGCATAAATGGGTTAAAATTAAAGACATCCAACTTTTAATGGTACAGCTATCTTCAAAAAAAAAAAAAAATGCTAAACGATCCATGTTTTGAAGAATAAACTAAATGAAACCTGCCAACTCTGATCAAGCCAAACGGCAGGTTCATGAATAATGCATAAACCTCATTCGAAATCTTCAGATAAATCAATACTTTTAGAAGTGAGTCCAATTTAAAGGTGTTAAAAATCTGCAAAAATATTTCTGAAAAAAATTCAGGCAAAATATGCATTTTTTACGTTTTGAAATATTTCTTATCTAGATAACAAGAATTTACCTGGCAGCTCATAAAAAATATCGCACTTGTTGAATAATGTATTAGAATTGAGTTCATTATATTTGTTGATGAAATCGATCTTAATATGCTAATTGACCTATGTCGCTATACGTAATCTTAGAACATTCTGAATTTTAGGTCAGCCAATAGATGTTTATAAGAGTGACGAAGCAAGACATGTATTTTTTGCTTTGTTATTGAAATATATTAACCCATTTATGCCCGGTAGCCTAAAAACGGGACGCTTGTTAGTTACTGCATACAAAAACCTGTAAGGGGTACATGATTTTACTAAAGCTGTTTTTCACAAGTTAAATGGTCCTTTTTCTTGCGAAGACCAGTTAGAATCACTATTCGGACATCAGAGTTTAATTACTGACAGTTATTTTCAGACCAATCAGTCTAGCAACGATCCAGCATGGGTAGCCCCAGGAACTAAGTTTTTTTTCTTTCTTTTTTTTTTTTTTTGCAAGCTTATTTTTCATAAAATTAAACTATTGTAAAATGATTTTCTTAAAAATTATCAGAGATGCCTTCTGTAATGTTACTTTGCATAAGTAAAGTCCAGTAACGTCGTACTTTGCTCATATATCTGCAAAATATCCCATAAACAGGACTTAATAAATATGGCAACGGCGAACTATTTCAAGCCTAAAAAGTATGTAAACCATTCCAAATAAGAGTTTTAAGCAGATAACGAGTGAAAAAAATTATTTAAAAACATCTTGGGCATAAATGGGTTAACAACCACTCACAAGTAAAAAACACAAACATTTATTAGATGTAAACAGTCAACTTTCTTTGAATTAATCTGAAATATGTAATACTTTAACGTAAGTAACTCAAACTGTTTTTTTTTTTTTTTTTCAAATATATTTCTGCAATTAATATCTATCATTTCTTAAAATATTCAGTATCTGGAATTTCAAAGAATGTAATTATGACTACACTTCACGATAAAACGTAATGGCACTTCATTACTATTAAAGCCATAGTAACTTATAAAAATTTAGCCATGACTTCACTAACTATAATGACATATGGCGCTATAATGACATATGATAACTACAAATAACTATAATGACATATGATAATGGCGCACACAGATGTAAAGTCCAAGCAAAATGCTTTTTTTTTTTTTTTGTTCAATATGCATTCCATTGTGAGAGCGCTCTCACTTTGTGTATGAGAGTGCATAAGAGATAAAAATCTACCCCATTAGAAATTTTAATGTTAAACAAATGGATTTTGGAAACTATAGAATTTGGTTCATCGTACATTTTAAATAAATTTTAGAATTTTTATCCACGGACCTGATTTCCCAACACTTTTTTACCTTTTCGATGTTTTTTTGTGCATAGCAAGAGCATAGCTTCTCGTTAAGTACAAAAAGTACTGCAGTCCATGAAACTTCCGAACCAAAATTAGCAATATACTTTCAAAATTAAAAAAAAAAAAAACACATTTCAGAAGACAAAATCAATGCACAGATTAAAATTTCTTTGACTATTTTTGTTTCCGAAAACCTGCATCTCAAATTCTAATTTTCTTACGAATTTCTTTATTCCTCTCTGAAAAACAATGGTTTGTACATTCAATTTCATTCAAAAACAAAAGTATATAAAAAAAGAACATTTCATTTATTGTGAAAAACAGCGTGTTTTCGAAGTTCGACAGCCAAACAGCGGCAACCACTTGATTACACCGAAAATTTTCGTGCTAAACTTCATTAAAACTGTCTTTATTATTCAAGGTAACATTTTAGGGAACCGCCAGTTGGCAAAAAAATATTTGTTTTGTTAAAAGTTTTGTATTTACTGTCCATTGTTTGTTATCATCCCTTTTTTTAAGTTGTGCTTGTGTGCATTGCAAAGACTTAAATCAAAAAACAAACGTTTCTATCTTTTATGTTTATATGTCAAAAGTGAACTGTGACATTTAATGAGTAACAGTAACCCCCAACGTACTGTAAAAAGCATAGATTCAAAAACACGTACATCTTTCCCTCTATTTCATGAGCCTATTTTATATCCAACTAGCGGTACCCGCACGGCTTTGCCCGTGGTATAAAATTAAAAGTTCATTTGTAAAATAATTGATATAGCAGAAAAAATGCTCTATTTTAGTTTTATTCAACTATAATTCCTTCAAAGTGATATAAAGATCTGATATGGACCCCACACTACTTAATTTTACGTGTAAATTTCTTAGTAGATGCCTTAAGTGCTAAAATAGTGCTTGGAGTGAGCAAGATAACAATTCAAACATTTGTATCCCTAGTTTGCTACGAAACAATGCAAAAAAATGTTTTACAATGATTTATCTCCTAAATATCATCGATTTTAACATCATTCAGTGGATTTTTCGCAAAATATCGCCAACAGCGCCAAATTGAACCTAAATCAAAAAAAAAATTTTTTTTTTCGCCAATTGGCGTCAAATACTTGGCGATCAAAAGCTTGGCGATATATCGCCAAGTGGTCGCGCCAATTCATATCACTTTTGTTAACCAATTCATATCACCTTGCATTGAAAACACTGATTTACCCGACAAATGGGGTAAAACACCCCCTTGGAACATTCGAATGCAACCACAAGGGAGATGGACAAAAATAAGCCAAAAGAGAAAATAAGAACAATTTTGTTGATAACAGGAACCAACAGAAATCTTACCAAAGTTTAAGAGAAGAAGAAAGTTTTCTTTCCTAGCTTAAAAAACAAAACAATACATTTTCCGAAATGAAACACTTAAAAAAAAACGATGCAATATCGCAATTGATACGATATTTCGTTAATCTGTGCTTTAGGTACCCTTTTCTCGCTAAATGAACGATAGGCGCGCCAAGCGTGGTAACCCTAGCTATTTGGCGTAGTTGACTTTTTGAAAACGCCGCCAAGCAGGGTCCCAAAGCATCTTCACCGCTTCACCGGGAAAAAGACAGGGTTGCCAGAGAATTGGAACAAAAAAAAAAACTACGCCTCCTCTAAAAAAAATACTACAAAATACTACTGTTTCCAAACGTTGCCATAATCAATGTTGCTGAAATGCGAAATCTATGAAAATGAAAAAAAAAAAAAAAATCCGCCAAATCTTTTAATTAAGTCATTAGTGTATTGGAAACAGGGTTGCCAGAAACATACTACGCTCCTTATTTGGGCCGAAAAAATACTACCGTAGAATCAAAAATACTACGTCTGGCCGTAGCCTACGAAGATAGACGCTGGCAACCCTGGAAAAAGAAAGAAACAAAAATAAGTATGAACACGTAACCATAGTAACAACATGAAAAATTGATTTCCGTTGATAAAATAATTCATTTTATCTCTCTTTTCAAACAAATTTTATTCTAAAGTTCAACCATTTTAGAATCGTTTGGCTTGCTTTACTGAAGGTAAGCCTTGAATTTCGGGATTCTAAAAACAATTGTTACAGCTCTCCGGATGATCGTAGAAACTTCGAAAAAACTTCATTTTGTGCAGAAAATTCCAAGCTTTCGAATGACATAAGACTTGAAAATGTGTGTGAAATATTTCTTCCCTATTTTATCGAATTTCCGCTAAGAATTCGAATAGAAAAAGAACGAAATGGAATTTTCGAAAAATCGCTTCGAGGTGCAAAACTACATGCTACAAACTAATTTTGTGCCAAGTGGCATGAAAATCGACCGAACGGTTTTGGCGCTACGCGCGTAACAGACAGACAGAAAGAAGGACAGACAGAACCACCTTCAGCTTTATTATTAGTAGAGAAGAGAAGAGATAGAGATATATAAAATCTTGGTAATAACACGACCTTTAAAAATTGAAGTAGCAAAGCCCTTACTTTTTAACAGGGTTGCAAAATCTTCCCCAAGTAGCATTGTTGTACCCACCCACACACACACACACCTTAGACTCCAACGTACCCACCACTATAAGTTAAATAGGTTGGATGGGCCGTTGGTGAGAGTTCAGTTTTTTTTGATCCAGTCCAGGAAACGAGCAATCC